>PVIJ01018190.1:0-27089 GCA_004024925.1 Scalopus aquaticus | reverse complement strand
TGAGGTAGTAGTCTAGCTTCATTTTTTTGCATGTGGCTGTCCAGTTTTCCCAGCACCATTTATTGAATAGACTGTCCTTGTTCCACTGCATTTTCTTTGCTCCTTTGTCAAAGATTAGTTGTTCATAGATATGTGGCTTTAATTCAGGGTATTCTATTCGGTTCCATTGGACTTTCTGTCTGTTTTTGTTCCAGTACCATGCTGTTTTAATTATTATGGCTTTGTAATATAGTTTGAAATCAGGGAGTGAAATTCCTCCATTTTCTTTCTTTTTAGTAAGGAGGGCTTTAGCTATGCGAGGTTTTTTGTGGTTCTATATGAATTTCATCAGTAGTCGATCTATTTCTTTGAAGAATGTCATTGAGATTTTTATTGGAATAGCATTGAATCTGTAAATTGCTTTTGGTAGGATTGCCATTTTGATAATGTTAATCTTTCCAATCCATGAGCAAGGGATGCCTTTCCATCTTCTTGTGTCTTCTATTTCTTTCAACAGAGTTTTGTAGTTTTCTTTGTATAAGTCCTTTATGTCTTTTGTTAGATTTATTCCTAGATATTTGAATCTTTTAGTTTTGATTTTGAAGGGGATGGGTTTCTTAATTTCTTCTTCTTCAGATTGGGTGTTTGCATATAGGAAGGCTACTGATTTTTGTGCATTGATTTTGTATCCTGCTACTGTACTGAACTGGTCTATTATTCTGAGTAGTTTTTCTATGGAGTTTTTAGGATTTTGTATATATATTATCATATCATCTGCAAATAGAGACAGTTTAATTTCTTCTTTTCCTATTTGAATCCCTTGAATGTCTTTCTCTTGTCTAATTGCTCTGGCTAGGACTTCCAGTATTATATTAAAAAGTAATGGTGAGAGTGGACATCCTTGCCTTGTTCCTGATCTTAGGGGAAAGGCCTTCAGCTTCTCACCGTTGAGGATAATATTGGCCGTGGGTTTCTCATATATGGCTTTTATTATGTTGAGGTATGTTCCTTGTATCCCAAGGATTTCAATATTACCATACTTTCTTATTAAAAATCTGTATATATTTTTGGTCATTGTAATTTATAAAAGGAAAATATACAGAAAGTTCCATTACTTCACATTTTCTCGCACTGTGGAACATTGTGAACCCCTGTAACCTGTCTACATCCATTGTTACTGATTTTCCTCAGTTTCACACTGAGTTAGAACTGATCTTCTCACTGTACATATGGCAAAACCAGGCCACAAAAGCAGGATATGGAAACATTTTTGAAAATCTTTCCTTAACTTTCTCCATTATGGACCAACATTGCAACCTGGAATTTATTTCATATATATGCATAATTCAGTTTGATCCTATAACAATCCATAACGTAGACCAAGAAGATCAGAAACTGGAGGAAGATATTTTTACAAACTTTTCGCACAGGTGAGGGAACAAAGTCTTACTTGGGTTGTATTCCTTGCTCAGGTGATGAGAATTTTAAGTGTTAGTTGTGAAACTACAGTCCTGGTTCAGTTTTGGTCCCACAAAAGTTGCCATGCTGTGTCCAGAAATCAGGGTTCAGGTTTGTTTGTTTATTCATTCATTCATTATTTATATTGTAGTATTTTTATTGAAGTAACACTGTTATAACGTTATGTAAGTTTCAGATGTGTCATTATATATCACAGCACCTGTACAAGCAACATTAAATTCACCACTAACAGTCCATTTCCATCATTCATCATGTAGTTCACCACTTTAATCCTGTTTTCCCACCCTCACACCTTTCCTTTTTGCTAACAGCTAAAAGATCTTGATCTTAGTATCAAACTGTCAACTGGACATTAGCCAGGAATGTTTGGCACAGAAGTGGTTATTTCCTCTTACTGGCTAAATCCTTGTCTCAACTATTCAGAGTTGTGTCCATCTTAAAGGTCCAGTTCTAAGTTGCTTCTTCCTGGAAGAAAATCATCTTTATTGCAAATACATTTTCTTCTGTTATAAAATTCTTCAGTTTTTTGATGGTAGACAGTTATTTTTTTTCATTGTGTCTTAATGAATTTAGAATTAGGGAAGCCTAATTTTAATCTCAGGCCTGCCAGTTTAATTAGCCTTGTGTCATTGGCAAGTTGCTGAATCTTCTAGTATAACTTTTCTTGCCTGTAAATTAAATCGTCTCCCTCACAGGGGACTTTTCAAGCTTGAAGCATGGAAATAGCTTGGGAAAATGGGTAACTTAAGTAAGTGCTCAATAAATAGCAGTTATGCAAAGGAACCAAATCAAACCCTAGAATATGATTCCAGAATTGAGACTAGTAGAAAGGGGGCAGAGGGTTAAGGTGGGAACATACGAGGGAAGGAGCCCAATGGTCCATGCTAAGACTATGGGTGTTTTGATGGGTGTGGTGTGATGAGGAAGGTCTGAGGAGGTGTGAACCTATTTCCTAAGTCCGTAAACAGTGTTGTAAACCAATGCTACCTTAATTTATAAGTAAGAAATAAATAGTAATTATTGTTTTGATCCTTGTATCACATTAGAGTTTAATTCCAATATTTTATCTTTCTATGACTCTAGCACAGCAGTTGAACATAGTGTATTATGAGACTATCTAATCTCCAACGATTCAGCTATTACTAGACCTGCTGGATTCAAGACTAAGCAAATGTTTCTAGACAAAATACAACATTTTCAGCATGCTAAGGAGAGACTCTTGTCTTGATTTTATGAATTAAAATACTATGAACATTTGAAAGGCCATTTTTTTTGTGAAATATAAATTTGTGATTGGATCAAGAATGGAATTAGAACAGATGATAAATTTCTTTTTAAAAAAAAATATTTATTTATCCATACAAGCTGGAGTGCAAGCCAGAGGTGTGGGGTGGTGGGGTTCACCAGAGACAGAGTGGGGAGCAGAACAGGCAGACTGACCAAAATACACTGCTTACATTGCTGAGGGAAGCAGCGGGCGAGGCAGGAGAGGTCTGCTGCGCCATGTGGGAATCTCCCCGTCCAGGGATCGAACTCAGCGCCGCAGCTGCCGACAGCTCCATGGTGCTGTGCTTAACTTGCTGTGCCAACAGGCCCAAGAACAGATGACAAATTTCTTAAAACTCACTGTACTGTGCATAGAGCATACCAGAGAAGTGCAATGAGGTCCATATAGTGAATAGAGAGCCAACATAAAACCTAATGGGTTGGATAGCCAAGATAAACTACCTGTACTCTTTTCATGTTCAGTCAACATACATCTTTGATGCTTTACAATTTATAAACCAGATCATCACAGAAAATGAACTGATTTTTTAAAATAGTTGTATAATCTACAAAGTCAGAGTCACCCAATTCAGTTTACAGTTCTATGAGTTTTGACAAATATATTCAGTTATATAACCACTACAGTTGTGTAGCCAACACAATCGAAATATAGAACATTTTTTATTGTCACTGAATCTGGAATTAGGTAGCCTAAATTTAAATCCTTAATCTGCCATTTTAGGCTGTATGTCATTGAACATTTCCGTCACATTCAAAATATGCCTTCATATCCACTTTTTGTCAATCCCTTCTCTAATTTTCAGCTTCAGGCAACACTTAACTAGTTCTTTGTCCCTATAGTCTTGCTTTTTTTAGACTGTCATAAAGATATAATCATATAGTATATAGCTTCTTTGTCTGATTTCATTTATTTAGCATGATTATTTGAGATACAACCATGTTTCTGTGTCAGTCATTAATTCCTTTCATTCCTAAGCAATATTCTTTTGTAGAGATATACTTTGGTTTGTTTGTCTTTTCACCACCTGTAGTTTTTAATAATAAGAGTGAAAGCATTATGTAGGTATTTGTTTATAAGTCTTTATGTGAAAATAATTTATTTCTATTGTGTAAATGTCCTAAGAGTGGATTTCTGGATCATATGGTAATTTTTTTAACTATTAGAGTGATTTTTAAAATATGAAGCTAAAGCTATATCATAATCATTCCTAATTGGATGATTCTAGATTTACCCTGACCTGATATTAGACATCATCAAAGATTTTATTGAATACTTATCATTTTGGCATAGTTTATTGAATGGTGAGTAATTACCATATGTAAGAATCTGTGTTTTATACTCTATTTTACATAGCGCATATATTCTATATTTTAGACTCTGTGGTCGCTCAGAATATATCACCATATGGAGTGCTAATTTTCCCTGAATGGATACAGACAGCTATTTTTGGATTCTCATCATCTATTTTATAGATCATTCTTCCTCTGTCTTTACAGTTTGCTTTCAGTTTGTACTCTGGCTATTTCATGCAGCATTCTCCTCTTATAATTTTTTTAACTATTGTAGCCCAGTAAATTAGACTAAGTAACTTGTTGAATTGTTAGTTTACTTAACAGGTATGCTCTGAAAGCAGGCCCATCTCTTTTTGGCACTCTTGAGAAGAAAAAAATTTCTTCCTTTGTTTCGGATACATTATAAAATGCACTTTTGTAAAAATCACCCCCTTGCTCCAAATTCTGTATTATCTTTCAGAAACGTATATTCTTGATAAGTAACTTCTGGTGGTACTATCTTTTTTAATTATTAATGTTAAAGCAGCATTGGTTTGCAACACATTCTATCTTAACAGTAATATGGATTCACATTCCAATGGTGCCCTCTTCTCCATGTCAGCAGTGAACACTTGTCTTATATTAAGAAAAGAAAAAATCCTTTCTTCTTCAAGAACCTACCTGATGACTCCATCGATAATATTTCTGTAACTCAGATTGCTCAGAAAACTCATTTATTGATTTATATTGTCATCTGGTTTATAATAATTGCGAGCTTATTTTAGCAATAGAATTGTCAAGAACTCACACCGTCTGACATGAAGTGCTTCCCTTCATATTATATATTTATTGCCAAGCCAATAAATATTTAGGGATTGATTGCTTAATTTGATCGTGTAAAGCAACATGACTAAAAGCAACATTACTAAGAGCCTCTCCTTACTGAATTTGAATACTTGATGGTCTGATTCTCTCACAGTGTACTACTAAAAAGCACACACAAATCCTACATTTGTTTGGGATGTATGGAAGCAAAGCCTTGGATTTGCAGAGTGGGGAGAATCCCCTATGACACATGGACATCAGGGCTGCAGGAGGCCCTCCACCACAGGTGATAGACAAAGGCCCTGTGTAATCCAGATGGAGTAGAACAGAAACCCAAACTGCATGCGGCTATGCCCAACTTCCTGTCAAATGGTTAGTCACCAAAAAGGAACAAGAAAAATTCACTCCTATAATTCACTTTGCTAAGGAAAGAAGGAAGAGGAGGACAGATGAAATTAGGGAGAAAAAAGTAAGAATGAAAATGACACATGCTTACAAGTAAGGAAGATAAAAAGTAAACCTTTATAATTTAGTTTGCAAACCATCCCCTGAAATTTGATATATATTTGATATATGAATTGTCTCTAAATTCTCTCCTTTGTAAAAATAGACGCAAAAGGCAAATAATATTGAAAAGAAGTTGAGTGAAGTGACAACATTGTCACTTTTTTAATTGGATTCGCTCTTTCCTTCCTTCCTGAATGACGCACCCAAGGCTCTGCCTCCACAGCTGTCAGTTTAGTTACTTCCAACATTATTAAACCTGCAGTGAAGCTTCCATTAGAATAAATCTACCAAGAGTGACTATTTATATACTTCTCTGTACGATTCTAAATATAATTTAAGACTGCTTCAATATAAATTTCAGTTAATTTTTTAATGGAAGCAAAGTCTTGCATTTACAGAGTGCTGATAATCCCCTGAGGCACACAAGCACCAGCGCTGCACAGACACTGGGCTCCAGTAGTTAATGTAGAAAAATGATTAATCTGCTGCTTCAGTTCTCAGAACCATTCTAAAACCTATGCTACATTTGCTACCCCCTAGGCTTATCATACAAATTCCTAAAGGACTTCAAAAAACATTCTGTTCTATGTGCCGATTGTCAGAAAAACAAATATCCCCGTTTTATCAATGGGATTGTGGAGTCCCCCAGTGAACTTCCCAAGATCCTACAGTGAATATAGGAAAGTAAGCTTAATGAGAAGCAGGTCTCCATGTAGTCAGTGGTGACTTCACTGTGCTTACTTTGTTGTTGGACCCCACAATGGAAATTAGCAATGGAAACTCCAGTACTGTTGTTCATCTGCCCATTTTCTTTTTTAAGATTTATTCTTGTTTATTTATGAATACAAGAACTGGGGTGTAGGCTAGAGGTCTGGCGGGGGTGAGAGTATTTACCAGAGACAGAGTGGCGAGCAGAACAGGCTGAAATGCACTGCTGAGAGGAGCAGTGGGCAAGACAGTCGAAGACTGCTGCTCCAAATGTGGTTCAGTTCCCTGGCTGGGGGATGGAACTCAGGCCGTTGTGTTGATGGCCTAGAAACTCAGGGGGGCCCCATCTGCCCATTTTAACACAGTGTATGCGGGAAACGTATTTATACGTTTTACGTTGACTGATAGTAGAGCGCAGAACACGTATTAATACGTTTTTTATAGACTAGCAGTAGAATGCGGGTAACGTATAAATATGTTTATTTTTATACTTTTTTTTAAAACTTAAAAAATTAGCAAAAATGGCCCACACCACCTGTTAGAGCGCGATAAAAACTACCCGCAAACAATGTGTTAAATATAATGTATGGAGAGGTTTTTTGCTCTCAAGCTTTCAGTATAACATCAGCATATGGATATGTACTACTTTAATAGCCATCTTCATGACAGAAATTAAGGAATTCAGTTTCTCAGTATTGAAAAAGGGTAATGGAGTCTTAATGGATTAATATAAAATTATATACAAATAAAAGATTCATGATTTAATTTAAAAATTTTCTGTAAGTTTGCCTTGATTTTATCTTAGTGAAAAATAAGGCATTTGTGTTATACGGGACAGGTCCAAACCCTATCATCCCATAGATTTAAAATTCAATCTCACAGAAGCCTTAAAAAGAACAAATTTAAAAAAGATAGCAAATATATATCTCAAATAAACTTTGCTGTATCTCTTAAAATTGGTAAACTTCCATTCAGAAATTTTAGTTTACATATTCAATCTCTAAAAATATATATAAACTAAAAAAAAATTAAAATAGCATAAGGAAATATTGTTATGTATCAAATTTTCAATGAGTTCCAAAAGGAGGAATTATTTATTACATTCTCAAATATTCTAAACTCTACTGGGCCATAGCAGGGGAAAGGTAGCTGGTCACTTGTTTTGTCTTTTGTTTTGTTTTAGCAGCTGTTGCTTACCTTTCTTTCTTTTTTTCAATTGAGGTAACATAGTTGTTTTTTTTTAAGGATTTATTTATGCATACAAGCTGGGGTACAGGCCAGAGGCATTGGGCAGCGAGAGGGTTCACCAGAGACAGAGTGGGGAGCAGAACAGGCAGATGGACGGAAATACACTGCTGAGAGGAGGAGCGGGCGAGGCAAGAGAGATCTGCTGCGCCATGTGGGAATCTCCCTGGCTGGGGATCAAACTCATAGTGTGCTGCTGACAGCTCAATAGCGCAGTGCTTAACCGCTGCGCCACGAGGAAGGCCCAAGGTAACATAGGTTTTCAGCACTGTATGCGATGCAGGGGCACAGGATCATACCTCTTAGATGCTTGTCCTCACACGCACACTTAGCAACTCACCTAGAGGCCAATTGTTTTGATATTTCACATAATCCCTAAGTATATTTAGGTTAGCAGATAGCTTTCAGTAATCTCAAGCAATCTAAGGAAAGTTAAGAAGTTTAAGGAAGAATTTAAATACTTCTTAATGTACTTAATATGCATTCATACTGTAACTAGTAAAAATAGGTACTTAATAGCTCTGCAATGACTTCTAATTAAACTTAAAGATACCAACAACAAAAGCAAAAGCTCTGACACCCTCCCTGATCTCTCCTTGGCCTCTACCCATTATGTCTGTTTTAATCTGGTCATGGCCCAGGTCACATTCTTGCTGTCTCTTGGTCTGTCCAGGCTGATTCCCAGCTCAAGCCTCCTGCATCAGCTATTCCCTTTCCTGGGAATGTTCTAGAAGATTGGTTCCTGACTCTTAGCTAGTCTTTCCATGACCAATCACACTAAAACCAGCTTCCTACTCACTCTTTTATCTCCAGTTAGCCAGATCTGTACCCCTCGATAGATTATAAGGGGTGAATTTGGCCATATCTTTATAAAAGGATTTTTTTGTGTGTACTTTGAGGACCAGGGCTGTCTTTTTCATAATTGTGTCCCCTAACTTAGAATGACTTTCTAACTTGCTAGCATGATGATACCGGAAGAATCTATACATAGTATAAATTTGCATGAATATATAGTGGGTGTGTTCACTGCTGTGAGAGAAATAAAGGATACATCTGCATATATTACAAATTATTTAACAAATTATTTTTTAAAGCTTTATTTATTTATGCATACAAGAGCTGGAGTGCAGGCCAGAGGTGTGGGGGTTGAGAAGATTCACAAGAGAGTGGGAAGCAGAACAGGCAGATATTTTTTTTTTTTTTTTGCTTTTTTTGTTGTTGTTATTTATGTCTTTTACATTTTGTATTCCCCTTGGGTAACCCACCACCAATTCACCCATGATCTATCTACATGGTCCCTTGTGTTCTTTTCTACTCCATTTTGTGCACTTACCCTCTCCCCGCTCCCCCTGTGAGTGTCTCTCTCCTATTTGGTGTCCTTATAGTCCTGTTACAAGTGAAACCATTTGATATTTTTTCTTCCTTTCTGGCTTATTTCACTGAGTAGGAACCCCTCTAATTCCATCCATGTCACTGCAAATTGCATGTGTCTATCTTCTTTGAAAGTTGAATAGTATTCCATTGTGTATATGTACCACATCTTCTTGATCCAATCATCTATTTTTGGACATCTGGGTTGCTTACATACCTTTGCTATTGTGAACAGTACTGCAATGAACATACGGATGCATGTATCCTTTTGAATTAGTGTTTTTGTGTCCTTTGGGTAGATTACCAAAAGTGGTATTGCTTGGTCATATGGAAGTTCCATTTTTAGCAGTTTGAGGAACCGCCATACAGCTTTCTGTAGTGGTTGGACCAGTTCTCATTCCCACCAGCAGTGTAGAAGAGTTCTTTTTTCTCCACATCCTTTCCAGCATTTGTTTTTGCCTGTATTTTTAATGTGTGCCATCTTCACAGGTGTGAGGTGGTATCTAATTGTGGTTTTGATTTGCATTTCCTTGATTATAAGTGATGTTGAGCATTTTTTCATGTACCTGTTGGCCGTTTGCTTTTCTTCTTTGGAGAAGTGCCCTTTTAGATCTTCTGCCCATTTTTTTACTTGGATTATTGGCTTTGCTTTTGTTGAGTTGCGTGAGTTCCTTGTAAATTTTTGTTATCAGACCTTTATCGGTTGTATTGTGTGTGAAGATCTTTTCCCAGTTGGTAGGGTGTCTGTTTGTATTGGTGAATGTCTCTTTTGCTGTACAGAAGCTTTTTATTTTGATGTAATCCCACCTGTTTATCTTGTCCTTCACTTGCTTCACTTTGGGGGGGCGGGTGTCTTTAAAGATTTTGCTGAGATTTATGTCGTGTAGAGTTTTGCCTATATTCTCTACTATACATTTTATGGTTTCAGGTCTTACGTCTAGGTCTTTTATCCATTTTGAGTTGACTTTTGTGCAGGGTGTGAGGTAGTAGTCTAGCTTCATTTTTTTGCATGTGGCTGTCCAGTTTTCCCAGCACCATTTATTGAATAGACTGTCCTTGTTCCACTGCATTTTCTTTGTTCCTTTGTCAAAGATTAGTTGTTCATAGATATAAGGCTTTAATTCTGGGTATTCTGTTCAGTTCCATTGGTCTTTGTGTCTGTTTTTGTTCCAGTACTATGCTGTTTTAATTATTATGACTTTGTAGTATAATTTGAAATCAGGTGTGAAATTCCTCCATTTTCTTTCTTTTTAGTTAAGAGGGCTTTAGCTATGCTAGGTTTTTTTGTGGTTCCATATGAATTTCATCAGTCGTTGATCTATTTCTTTGAAGAATGTCATTGAGATTTTTATTGGAATAGAGTTGAATCTGTAAATTGCTTTTGGTAGGATTGCCATTTTGATAATGTTAATCCTTCCAATCCATGAGCAAGGGATGCCTTTCCATCTTCTTGTGTCTTCTTCTGTTTCTTTCAACAGTGTTTTACAGTTTTCTTTGTATAAGTCCTTTATGTCTTTCGTTTGATTTATTCCCAGATATTTGATTTTTTTGGTTTCGATTTTGAAGGGGATGGATCTCTTAATTCTTCTTCTTGAGACTGGGTGTTTGTATAGAGGAATGCTACTGATTTTTGTGCGTTGATTTTGTATCCTGCTACTTTATTGAACTGGTCTATGAGTTTGATAGTTTTTCTATGGAGTTTTTAGGGTTTTGTATATGTATTATCATATCATCTGCAAATAGAGACAGATCCAAATAGGGATCCAAATAGAACAAGCAGATTGACTCAAGTGCACTATTGAGGGGAGCAGTGGGTGAGGCAGGAGAGGTCTGTTGTGCCATGTGGGAATCTCCCTGGCTGGGGATCAAACTCATGCTGCAGTGGCTGTGGATAGCTTCATAAGCTGAGACTTAACCCCTTGCACCACCAGAAAGGCCCTTTAGCAAACTATTTTGAACATTGCTAATTATGCTTTACTAGTAATTATTTTACCTAACTAGAATAGTAGAGGCAGACAGATAGAAATATTATTAAAAACAGTAGAGGTCTTCAAGATTTTGCAATTTGGTCTCTTTCTCTCTACCTCTATTGAATGTTAAGGCGAATAGTATTAAAAAATGTGGCAAAGTGCAGAGTCACATGTCTAGGTGACCATTCAAGTGATTTTTCTAAATTGGCTTCTGAATGGAAGTTGAAAAGAACATACTTTTTACTTGCCCGGATGCCTTTCTTTCATCAATGCTGGATTACCTATGTATCTACCTGTGTGCTATCCATTGATCTTGGTGGTTTCCTATATTATTTAGTTTCATATAAGTAACTTATTCTGAAATGGTGCTTAAGAATCCAGGTTCCTGAAATAGATTGTTTTGAATCTTGTCTATACAATTCACTACTTGTATCATCTTAGGTAAGTCACATGACTGTGCCTCAGTTAATTCACCCATGAAATGACTACAGCAGTACTTGTTTTATTTTGTAATAACTTATATATACATAAAACATAATATAAAATTATATTTTAATAACAGAATGATTATACTTATTTTGGTAAGATCTTTGAAACATTGATTTGCAGAGTTTTTTAGAACAATTTGCATATTAAGGTTTTAAATAAATAACATGTGGACAAAGTAATTTAGAAATTTCTCATTAGTTAATTATCGATTTAAGAAAAAAACACCCATGATGGTTTCTCACCACTAAGGATATATCCCTCACTATTAATTAAATGTAAAACAATTTTAGTATCACCTGTTGAAGCACACAATTTAGAGTTAAAATTACCGCAAGGAGAGTAATAAATTCATTTGAAGTCCATTATGGATGACTTTTATATTATGTCTTACATTAACAGTACCATTGCTTCCTTTCATTAAAACAATAATGAGGAGATAGTCAGATTTGATTCTCTGGGAAGTAAATAGAGACAAGACATAGAAGTGGAAGTCTGAAAGAAGTTCTTTTGCATTCATTTTGCATCAGTTTCTTAAAGACATCAATTTATGCAAGCTTTTTGATGGAATGATTTTATGTGGTCACAAAACCAAATTAAAGTAACAGGAATTCCAAATTCCGATATTATATCAAATCTTCCTCAAAAGACCTGATTTGTTTTTCTGTTTTTATTTCTCTTCTATGAGAAATCAGTTGATTATTGTTGAAATTTAGTATTTGTACAGTCCTTTTAGAGTCTCCAAATGACTGACTTTGTATAAATGCAAAACATCTTTGCTAATTCTCACCAGTATTATAGAATATTTTTAATGTTTGTACAGTTCCTTGAAATTGAAAGTTGTGATGTAATCACTGTTTAAGTTTTATTTATTGAAGAAAGCTATGTTAGAGCTGTGTTTGCTGATGAACTCTTTTTAAATTTCAATTCACTGAGCTCCTTTCAAAAGTTCACTGAGGCATGGTGAATGTAATTCAAGCACTCTAGGAATCTTTCCCTTCCCCTCCTTTTTTTTTTTTTTTTTTTTTTTTTTTTTTTTTTTTTTTTTTTTTTTTTTTTTTTTTTTTTTTTTTTTTTTTTTTTTTTTTTTACTGTCAAGTCTTGGGAATTCTAATTTTCTTTCCTTGACTATCACAAATACTACTGTTGAAAACCTGAAACACCTGAAAATTGTATGCAAATTAGCTATATACTCACTATTGTCTTTTCGATAAAGAAATAACTAATCTTCTATTCATTTTATTTAATTACAAATTTATTTATTAAAATATGTCACTATTTGAAATAATTGAGACAATTATCAAGTAATGATCACAATTATCCAGTAATCTCTATCAAATAATTGGAGAGAATATTAATATCTTCTGATAAATAATATGAATTATCAATGTTATATTACTATTATGAAGGTTATAGAAAAGAGGTCTTTGTTATTTGAATTCCTCACATTTAGCAAAATACTTCAAAATATATGTCTAAATTCATAAGGACTCTCTTTTTTCATTTTCATTCCTTTTTCTTGTACTCGTGCATGAGGGGAGGGTAAGTAAACACATATGGGGAGTCACCTCCGCTTGAAAATGATCAGATGCCCCTCTTTATCCATTACACACATTTCCCATTACATATATCCATTATGTGTGTTCCTGGTATCTCCATCTATGTAGAACAATAGTGAAACTATCTGTAATTTTAAGATATCTATATAGTAATACCAACAAAAGTATCTGAGGGAAACTGCCTTGTGAAATAGAGAACAGAAGTGGCAGAACAGTCAGTAGAAAATAGAAGCAGCTACAGTTGGCCAAATTTTTGGACACACAAAGCTGGAAGTCAAGAGAAACATGAATTAGGGAATCATTCAATCTTAGGAGTGTATAAGACCTTGACTTCTGCCTGATGCCTCTCTCTTGTTTTCCCTTTCTGACATATCCACCTCTGTGAGGAACTGGTGAAGTTGCACCATGAGATTGCAGAAGAAAACTTGACATTCCATTTCTTAGTGCTTGTGGGGTCACTACACACTCTGACATATGGCTTTATGTTTCCCACTCAATTAATCACTAAAAATGGGAATGTGGGTTGTTTTAGGAAAATCCAAGTTGACAACATCTCCTAAATTTATTTATTTGACCTCAGAATACCTTCCCCCCCCTTAAAAAAACATTAATGTCCCACTCTTAAAACTAGTGTTCCATAGAATGCAATTTGGGAGATAATGCTTTATATAATCAAAAAAGGTTGAATTACACATTTTCAATCTAACCACATTAACGGGAAGTTTGTGTTGTTTTTGGAAGTTCTCCTTCAGAAAGAGTTCTAATAAAAATTGCTTTGTTTCTGAAAGTTTGTCTTTTATCTAATGGAAGTGTATTTATCAACCTTAACTATATCAGATAACTAAAGGGTGTTTGTTGTGTTAAATAAAATTTGTTTTAAAACATAAAAAAAGAGAAGAAAGAAAACAAAAAATCTCATATAACACTCTTCTTCTGGCTAAATGATTCAGATTTTTCCTCTTGAGTTATGGTTCAAATGACCCCTGACCCCTTTCTCACATCCTCCATGCCAGCCAGGCTTATAAATCTTTTACATTCTAGAAGCTTAGGATGTTTCATTATTTATCTGTGTTTGTTGGGGATAGTCTTAATGAAGAAGATTGTTTATAGTGACTGAGTATTGCAAATGCCTATAAAGAAAAATAAACTGAACTTGGCCTGTGAACTTGGATGTATACCAGAGGTGTAACTTTTCCTGCTATGTGATGGGTCAGAAAGAGATTGAAATCTGATGTTTAGATGACGTAGATCAAAACAAAGATACTTTGTATCATCTTCAGTTTAGGGGAAGAAAAAACACTTAGCACTTAGGCATGACTTAGTCTATATAATGGCTCAGAAATTGCTGAGTTTCCTTACTGTTTACGGATAATGTGCAAAGGAAACTATATTCATAACTCATTTCTGGAGAGCTAAATATCTTCAGAAACCATCACTACCATTTGCCAATTTTACAAATCAACCAATCAATAAAAGCTGTTGTTTAGGAAGCTTACCCGCCTGGTAAATGTTTTCTATTCCAGCACATCTCAGAGTCCTCAGGTGCAAAGTGCATATAATAAAAAAGTATGTTAAGCATGTTGGAGTGATAACTCTATTTTTGTTATGATTTTTATCAGTGAACATTTGAAACCATTTTTGTAAAATCCTATTTTTCTGTTTTAAGTAATATAATTTTATTTCATACTATTTTACAGAATATGTTATGATCTTTCATTTATAGATACTTTCAAAAAAGAGCCTTTACATGATTGAATTATTAGGCAATAGGTAATCATCTTCACTTCAGAGAATCATCTTAACTCCAAAGCCATCAAAATCCATTATTCTAAGCTGCACTGCTAAAGGGAGATATGTGGCTATTTGGGAGCTTTATTTTCATAGAAGAAGAGGAGATACAGTTTTTAATTTTCACTTGTATTGCTTTGAAGTAGTCATGAAGCCTTCAAACTCAGGTCATCTTTATGGGAAATGTCTTTATAGCTAGAGTGATCCCTGGCAGAACGAATTTGATGTTTTAGTTGTATTGATGGACTTCTCCAAAGTTCCAGTGTAGTTGAAGAGTGCAAATGTATGGGACTTCCTTTTTGGAAAGTTACTTTTACCATGGTTCTTGTTAGAGTGATGGAATAGAAAATCCACACTAATTAATATTAAATTTAGAAGTATGAATGTGCACTTTACCTTCAGCTTTGTCTTAATCTCTGCACCCAAAATAAACAACAGTAAATTGTGGAATAAGTCACCCAGAAGTCCTAGACTCTAGTAATAATCGTTCCCTTCTATTTCATTTCTTTTGATGGTGCAATGCAGTTCAACAAAGTTTTCTTATTTGGGCTTTTTCTTTTATTATAGATCATATGATGTCTCATGAGAACTTATTGTTGATGCTGCATCTTTCCAGTTATTGGTTCCAATTTATTCAACTTCTTTACAAAATAGCAGCATCAGAGGAATGCTAATTATATTTCTATGTTTGATAGGTCCTTATTACCTATTCTACTCACTACAAAGTATGGTAATCTATCCTAATAAAAATGTCTGGTAGTTTATTTTATAGTTTATTATTTTACCATGTCAAAGTATGAGAGAAGCATTATGTCCTTTATATATTAGAGATTATTTAGCACTTCTTATAATAAAATTCTGGATTTTTCCCCTCTGGTGCTACAGGTTTTTTATAAAATAAACCACAGAGTAAAGATCACTTTTTATTTTCTCATTTGGAGGGTGTTACAAATCTTCAATTAAAAAAAAATATTGACCTTAATAACTTAAAATCCTTTGTGTTTTTGAATCCTTGAGAATCTCAGATTATACCAAAAGAGCTATGTTAGTACAACACTACTAGCTCAAGTATTCAAGGCTATCTAAATATGAATTTTAATAATATTTTAATAAAATATAATGAATATATTAGAATTGACAAGATACACTTATGTAAATTTCACAATTAGAGCTGCATAATTTATTCACATTAATATTAGACCTATATTTGATGTTCAGCTATGCTTTTTATTCACTGTAAAATGCTTTCTGTTCTGCTTAATTGGTTTGGATTTGCTCTGTCAGGTTTTTTCCCTTTATTTCCTTATTCAGAAAGTTGCAGACCCGCTGTTTTATATTAAGTCTCTTTTTTTAACAAGAAAGAAAAAGGCAAGCAAAAATTTAAGCACAATTAAGAGCAGTTAATTCAAAGTTTAGAGCACTTCAAAAATATTTCCTGCTTTCAGATGAAGCTTTATGAAAATCTCATGACACAGCTTTAATAGAAAATATACAGTAGAAAATGCAATACATAAACCATAACATTTGGTTAAAGGTCATTATTTCTAAGATAACATTGTATTCTAGAAAAAAAAGAGAATACTACCATGTTCCTAAAATTCATCTTATTATAAAATATTGTGAAATAAAAAATAAACTCTTATAAGAAAATGAGTTTGGCACATAAACTCAAAATTGTAATTAACACACACAAATCTAAAGATAGAAAACTAATGAACATAGTAACATAATTTTGCACATGGAAACAATTAAGAAATACATAAATACTATAATAAATATAAATTTTGCTTTGCAATATGCCTGAAGATTGCTTATAGAAGTGTTGTAGCTTGAAACTTATTGTAAAGAGGTGACAGAAGGATTATCTAAAATCAACAAGATGTAGATGGACGAGGCTCTAATAGCTGTAGTGTAGCTGGTAGATGTTTGAAGAGTGCGTGTGTTTGTGCGTGTGTGTACATGCATGCTCACACAAGTACACATTTGGTATATTCTTTTGTAACTCAGTTCATTTGAATGTAGTTTTCTGTGTTCATCTGTTTTTCCTAATATGCAAAATGATGTGTAATGGGAAATTTATGGCATGCTCAAATTATTCCCTATTGGTAATTTGCATTTTCAAAACAGGAGTTATAGTAGAACTGAATATATATTTGAAAGATGAGCATACTAACTTTCTAAGTGAAGATGATGAGTCTCTTGGTGAAAAAAGGTGATAGTTCAATAATATCACTAACATCAGTA
Organism: Scalopus aquaticus; assembly: GCA_004024925.1. Lineage (NCBI taxonomy): Eukaryota > Metazoa > Chordata > Mammalia > Eulipotyphla > Talpidae > Scalopus > Scalopus aquaticus. Next base: position 10,369 of record PVIJ01018190.1, on the reverse strand, counting down.
TAATGAATATGCAGCATTTGATGTTTCTAGCTATTGTTACACAAAACTTTCTATTCAACTTGACCCATTCATGTAAATTTGTTTTGAGAAAAAATAAATTTTTACATGTAACATGAATGGATGTCAAATTGGGAAGACCACTAAGTATGTTTTTAACGCAATATTTAAAAATCTTCTTTTACCTGCTCCATTGTACTCTGTTTTTGGAATTTCTGTTTACCAAACTAGTCAGTGCAAGCAAATGCAGGGTTCTCTACTCATTTAATGAACGTGTTACCTTAAAGGAGTAAGTCAAAGTATGCTATGTGCATACTTCGACCTAGGTTTTTTTGTAAGATCAAAAATGTCCTCAATGTTTTACTATACTCTAAGAGAAGTTAACAAATATTGGAAGGGAACAGACTTTGACAGACTTCAGTGCTTCTGTGGCCCTTGCTATGTGCTTTAATATTCTGGGGCTAGACACCAGTGCATAGAGTAGAAGAATAATAAGTTCTTTGAGCTACAACTTCATAGTCACTGTGGGATATTCAAGAAGAAGACCAATGGTGAGAAAGATAATATAGGCATAGCTTTGAACTTTTCCTGGATATTACTTGCTAGAAGCCAAGTGAGAGTCACTCTGACACCTTATTATTACCGGTACTTTCTCTGTGTAGGAGAAAGTACTCCACAGACCATATTGATAAAAGTAAAAGGGAGTTCACACATGAGAGGAAAGGTGGTCTTGAATATTGTGATTTTAAAAAATGTATAGTAAAGCTAAGTTCTACTCCAAATCTCAGCTTGTAGGCCACTTTCAATGACAGGCTTTCCTATCCTTCTGATACCTTAGTTATCCCTTCTTGCATTCCCAAAACACTTTTCAGGCTTATTACATTTTTTTTTTTTGTTTCCTGTTGTGAGATGAAGACAGAAACATTTCTATCTCATTTTCTATTAAATCCCCAGTGTTTAGTTAATTGTCTGGTGCAGGATAGGTGCCTAATAGACAGATCTGAATTAATGAATAATCATTGGAATGCAAAAGCTTATTATTTACAGGAAAAGATAAAAGATAAACATACACATTAATTGAGAAATGATACGGTGCATTGTTGTAAAATGAACAAGTAGTGTCTAAGAAAAAAACAAATCAAAGAGATTATAATTAATTCATCAACAGTTACCTGCTGTAAGCCTACTATGTTTCACCATGTTAGGGGAATAGTGAACCAGAAATATGAATTCTGTGTACTTACAGTCTAATGAAGACACAAATATTAAGTAAGGAAATAATAAAGAAATATACAATTCAAGTTTTGGTCAGAACAGTTATGTAGCATAACTGGGAAGACATTAGACATGAATAGGCAGTAAAGGCATTTTTAAGTAAGCAATATTTAACAGTGACAATTGAAAAATGAAGAGGGGGCAAAAGAAGGATTCATCTGTGCACAGACTGTGAAGGTAATGCGACCTCCGCTTGTGTAAGAAAAGAAATTGGTTGTAACTGGAGATGGTGAATGAAGCATGAGTGGATGCAGTTGTGGTTAGAAAAACAGGCTGGAGCCTAATCCTACTTGGTAGGGGTTTGGATTTTAATCAGGATGAGAGTGCATTTGTCAAAACTCAGTAGATTTAGACTTAATATTTGTGAATTATAATTTGTGTAAAAATTTCTTCAAATACTAAGCAAATACTGAGCTCTGGTGAATGGCATGCAGCCTTAAATAGTTAAGGGAAAGTGTAATGTAATTTACTTTAAAATGCATGCAAAAAATAAGATTGATTGATAGAGATGTGGATAGATATATAAAAATGTGATAAAACAAGTTATTCCTAAAATCTAGCTGGCAGATATGTAGACGTACCCTGTAAATTCCTTCAACTTTGTTGTGTGTTTGAAAGTATTTATAATACTTTTGATAAGAATAAATAAATGCTCGAAATGATGATAAGGAAAAATATAATAATCATGCAAAATCCCACTACCAAAAGGAAAGATTATTCTAACATATTACCATTTGATTGATTTTTAATTTTTTTTTGTTTTTGCGAAATTGATACCTGATTTTATTATAATGATCATACCCCATATCTGTAAAAATAATCAAATTATTTACATACTTTTCTATCACTTCAATTATCAAATATTTTGATGAGGTGCTTCTTTGAGTAAGTATAAAGGTAAATATGTCAGACTAGAAATAATTAGTCCTCAATTGTCCACCAGTCCCTGTCAGTGTAGCAGAAAGAAAAGGAACACACATTAATCAATCTATTGCTGTGATTAGGTATCAGGAAAATATTCCACTTTAAATATTTCTTCAGGTTGGTGATTGAGTTGAATGGCACGAAAGAAAGAACTGTTGTTTCTTTGAAAGTTATCTAAGTGTGCCTGAGACTCTCAGGGTACCCAGTAGGTTAGCTTCTAATCTGCCTGTAAAAGTGTAAGTAGCATCATCTACTGAAGAGACATTGTTCTTTTCCTTGATGAGTTGTTACTCACCATGAACATTTCACTGATAATTTAGTACATCACAGAGTCATATGAGAACCTTCATACTTGTTTGCCCTATGTTTTCAGTGAAAACATTTTCCTTTTATTGATGTTTGTTCTTCTTGACCCTTTGAGGTCAGAAGACAGAGTTCCTTTATTAAATCGGTAAATCAGGGGTATTTAATTGGCTCTAGAAACTTCTGATTGGTCTTGGACTATTCCAGCTCCAAACTGGGTTTTGACCAACCACTGTGAATTCTGCTTTTTCATGAAGGTAGGGGGTGAAAGATTATAACAGTCTCTGTGTTAGTAGTTCAGCCACTCATTGCTTTCAAAGCACTGATTTTCTTGGTGTAGGCAAAATGCCAAAATCAATGTTTTTGACTCACATAAAGAAATATTTTAGCATTTAGAAAACTATATGGTTGTCCCTCTTTTCCTTAAAAGCTATCGATATTTTTAAAATAGGTTATGTTGTAAGTTGTTACAGAGAAATTTATTTTTGTTCTCCATGTTACATAGAGAATAATTAGATTATTGCTGGCATTAGCAACTGTGCTAAGATCAATGCTACTGCGGAAACGATGAAAGCAGAGTTTCAAAATGAGAGCAAATGGCCTGGAGTTTAGGAGAAATTGTTGAGAACCCCTTTAAAGTGGCACTATTGCTAATTAAAACCTGAAAAACTGCACCAAAATGGTTCACAAAACATGAATACTCATTGCAGAACTAACCTTGAGGGTCATATGAATTTCTATACTATCTTTATTGGAAGTTGAGTTTAAAAAATTATCTCCAGAGCTGCAAAACCTCATTTATATTCATTTCCTTTTACATCTCATTCATTTGGTTCCCTGGTTTTCTGTTCTGTTGCTTGACATCATTATTACTTGATGTGGAACACTGAGAAGTGAGGGAAGCCAGTTGTTCAGCAGTCATGCCTGTGGCAAGTATTTCAACACTGGAGAATGTAGCCTCATTTATCATCATCATTATCGCTAAAAAGCTATAGGTCAGGAGTGTCTTAAGTCCCCTGTGTTTCAGCATTGTCTACTAAATTGAGGTTAATTAAAATGTCTCTTTTAAAAGAACTTTTCTTGAACACATATACACACATATATTTTTGTTCCAGTTTTTTTTTTTTTTTTTTTTTTTAAAGCATCATCGTTCTATGTTTTGCAGGGAGGAAGGAAATTGACATGTTAGGGGCATCATTTCAGTTTTCTATACTAGGAAAGGAAGAAAATCATCTGGAGAACTGTGACTTTTAGGCATGTAGATGATTATACCCAATTATACAAGTTTTATTTCATTTTTTAAATATCACTATGTTTTTGTGTCTTTACCCTTTATTCTTGTGATATTTTAAAAAAGCAGAAGTATCTTCAATCTGTTTCTATTCTTCCAGGGAATATATTTCCTGTAGTGGTACAGAAGCTAAAGTGAATAGTCTGTTGTGTATTTTCTGGCTATTTAAAGTACAGATTTCTCAATTTATCCTCACAGAATTTTGACTCATAAGATCACAGTGAGACAAAGAAATCTGTGTTTAACAAACCTCAGAGAAGATTCTGATGCATGTGATCTTGGGCACATTTTGAAAAACTGCTTTTTGCTATCACTGTAAAGCATTATGGGGGTGAGTAAGAGGTGTTAGTAAAGCACACAAGAGGTAACCTAAATCAACCATGGTAGTACAGCACTGGCTGAGTGAGAGTTTCCTGGTCATGCAGTTGGAATTAATGGAGTGCGAGGATGAGATCATTGTAGGCCCAAACCTTTGCACCAAATTCAGATGCAAAGATTTAGGAACTAGAAAAACAATGGTGCTAAATTACAAGTGGATCTATCTGATGAAAAATGACTTGTGAGTAGTTGAGGAGTGATAGAAAGATGAGTTTGGAAAACTGAGTTGAGATTAGATTACAAAGCACTAGCCACAAAGTGGAATATTTAGGGTACCATCCTGTGAGTCACCGCCCGAACACCTCCATGCTATGTGCCTTTGGTGACATCCTGTGCACGTTCATGTTCTTGGGCTACATATAACCTTGGCTCTCACATCATATTAAGCAGACAGCTGTTATCAGTGCAATTATCATGTCAACGCAACTTCCAAGAGCGGAAATCCTACAAAAGGTCATGATGTACCATGTGAGAAGAACAATGTTTTAAATATGTCCTATTTGATGATAATAGCTACCTAATCATTCAATTCCTCTTTTCATTAACTTTGTCTGATAAATATTAGCAAGAGAACAATAGCGCTCCGGTAAGACAATATAAAAAGAAAAATGTGGCTTAAAATTCTTCTATTTGGGTCCTCCTTTGGCCTGTATTTTTAAGTATACTTTTTATTTCCTTGGTAACTGAAAGTAAAATAAGCATTTAAAAATCACATATTTTGGATACATTTTATCATTAACTTTAAATAAACAAGTAAACATCACATCCACTCTGCAAATTAAGATTCACGTTCAACTTCAGATGGGAACAATCCTCTGTTCATAACTTTTGGGCATTAGTTTTTCAGTTTGTTACCCAGACCTGTTTTCTCATTCTGATTAAGGATGCGCATGTGTTTAAATGTGGGCTTATGTGTCAAAAATCGCGTCAAGAAATGGCAAGAAAATATGTTTTGAAATAAAAGAAGCAACTAACTTGAGCTTAATGCGGTGTGGTGACTCCACTGCTGTGCCTGTGACTGACTGGAGCCTCCCGCTAGTCACCTCATGTGCAGACGCCTGTAAGTGAAACAGGGAGCTAAGAGCCTGCTTGGAAGCAACTTTTCCTTGCCTTTTCTCCATTTAACTTTGAAAGTGGGAGGATTTGACTTTTTGGTGTGCCAAATAGCTGTCAACTTAAAACAACTAAATTTTATTTCTCTGTTTGATTTCTTGATCTGGATTAAGAATTAAAGGAGAAAGCAGCTACAAATCTAATAGATACTGGGCTTCTACTTCATGAGTGCTTGATAGAAAGCAGATACAATCTGTGGTATGAATTATTAGACAGTAAACTCTAGTTCATTTTTTTAAGACTCGCTGTTACATAAAAATGTTTTTCAAGTAGCAATCAAATTCTTTAGGCAGTCCTTAAAGACATTTTCAAAGCCACCTAATGAATTTGAAGAGTCCTTCATTAGCAAATTACCTTGCAGTTGGTTTACTGAGTAGTGAAAGGCTTGGTTAGGATGGGTTCTGCTTTCTCAAATTGTCCTAAAACAAACAGAGCAAGAGAAAAAAAGCTTCTAGATGTATAACATGAAGCTTTTACAAGGAGCACAAAGTCAACCCATAAAAGGAGCTGGCTAGTGAGTCTCCAGTGAAGGATCTGGGTGGTGCTGGAAACAGAATAGAAGATAATGGACTCCTAGCCACGGGGCTGTCAGGAGACAGAACTGTAGCAACTTCGTGGGAAAATAGAATTGCTGGATTTGCCCACTTGACCTTTACTCTGAATAGATGGGCTTAAGAAGATCACAAAGGACTTTGCAAAAAAGTGGTCTGCTCGAGATTCTTTTGGTGCCTGAGACTCCTGTTTTGTTTTGTTCCCCTCCTCCCCCCAGGGGAATTTTAAGTTTGTTCTTGATATCTTTAGAGGGATTTCTTGAAATCTCTCTCACAAACCACAGGTATGTGTTTTAAATAAAGGCAGTTTTCACTTTATGGCCACTGTGTTTCTTATGCAACAGTGAGACAGTGTGTTTATGAAGAAGGATTACTTAACAGGGACTCCAGCATGTGTACACTCCACATTATCTCTTCTATCAAAGGCATTCATGGAGTCTCCCTCTATGTTTCTAGGTACTTGTATAATATTAGTTAAATAACTAAAAAAAAAGAATCAGCATTTGAAGGCACACTGTTTAACAAATGCATATGTGCTGCTATGTAGATGAAAGTCTTACAGATTAATTGTCAGCATTTTCAGAAAATAGGGCTTGACAGCAGTCGTTATATGAAAAAGATCTGGGAGATTTTAGTTAAGTATCAGTTGAATACATGCCAAGCTTATGATATAGTGACTAACATGCTATTTAATCTTAGTTGCATTAACATTTCCTGCCTTGTAATGCATAGATGCTGAATGCACATTTTTAAAATTGTATCCAATTGTGATGACACTTCTGAATAAAATTAGCAAATTTAGGAACATACAGAGACTACTTTCCCAACTCCTTTGAAAAAGAAACTTTAAAGGAATTGATCATATTTAGCAAGAGAAGAGAAAGCTTGTGATTTGAATGAAAGAGAATTGATAAACATAATCACAGACTTTCAATATCTGAAGCTCTATTGTATAGAAGAATATTATTTTTGAGATACTGAAATCATGCAATACCCAGGGAATATCACAGTTAGTGAGTCCTCACCCATCCATTTACAATTGCAAAACACAGCTCAAGCAGAGTGTAACAGCAGCAGGGTTTATTTACAAGGGAAAAATTGGGAGAGAATAAAAAGGAAATAGTTTCTAAATGACCATTCATCCCACCCCAGATAGTTTGCCCGCTATCCAGTAGTCCAAACCAAAAGCCATCGTGACAGATGGCGAATGGTATTGTCTCTCTGATGGGAGCCTGCTGCTGATAGGACACCTATGGGCAGTGGACAAGAAACCAACTGCCGCAGTGACAGAAGACAACTCTATAAGTGGCCAGGCACAGACCAGCTATGCTGGCTGGCAGGTGATGTCCAGGATCAGGCAGCAGAGAACTGCTCTTACAGGGGCAAGAGGCAGGAATGACAATCAATAATTGAAGCAACAAGTCTGAAGTGAAGATCTTGCCAGGTGAGACTATGTCCCAACCTCTCTGCTACCCCCCTTTATATGACCTACAGGGTACCTTTGCTCCTCCCGTTATTCCCCAAAGCATAGTAAGTTTCAAGCCTGATTGGTGCTGGTGACAGTTCTAACCTGATTGGCTGTTTTCAAAACTGACACAGGTTTTCTGGTTATTTGTAGTTCTGGTATGTTTCAGCGTTACATAATACTTCTATTTTCTTTATGGTTTTAGAAAAGCAAAATAAGTGACAATATTTAGACTTTATGGGCAGACATATTAAAGCTAACAAAAATGACTATAGTTATTACAATTTAAATTTTGACAATGTCTCATTATCTATGGAATGTGTCCTTCATTAGAAGAATTCATGTAAATTAATTACTGTAAATCAGAGTACTTATAGATTTCCTTAATATAGTAAGGGAGTCTGGACTGGGGAATCTGAATTGACCTTTCAACCCTACACTTAGGATGATGGAGAGAATAATTTGTTATTTGAAAGATTATGGGGTCTCCCCGGTGGCGCAGCGGTTAGGCACTGCCCTGTGGAGCTGTGGGCAGCGGCAATGCAAGTTCGACACTTAGCTGGGGAGCTTCCCACTTGGCACCGCAAAACTCTCCTGCCTTGCCCGCTGCTCCCCTCAGCAGTGTATTTCCATCGATCTGCCTGTGCTGCTCCCCACTCTGTCTCTGGTGAATCCTCTCGCCGCCCCATGCCTCTGGCCTATACCCCAGCTTATATGCATAAATAAATAAATCTTTTTAAAAAATGTTTAAATAAAAAGAAAGACTATGCAGATGGGATATAAAAAGTGGCAGAAATCTAGGACTTCAAATTATTTAGATGTATTAGAAATGAGAGAAAATGGAAGTTCAGAGAGTTACTATAATGGGCAAAAATGCAGTTGATTCAAATTTCCTGAACCCTATTCCAACTCTTGTTTTATCTGTAGAAAAAGAACAGAAAGAAGAGTGGTTAAAACTGTTCAGGTTTGGGTACTATTATAATTCTAGTTTCTGAACTTTGTGCATCAGTTTCCTCATCTGTAAAAAGAGAAGGATTATTAAACGCCCAAGTTGTTGAGAGGATTGAACACTGAGTAACTGACTATGTGATAAATCAGTATTCATATGTTAAAAAACCTCTCTCATATATACGTATCTGTACATACATACATACATATGTATATTCAGTATTTCTATTTCGGTTTTTGTAGATTGGCATGTGACTGGGGGAAGGTAGATGTCAAGGGCTATTCAGGTTTATTTATTTATCTTAATGCTATCTCAGTATCTTTAGAATCTACTCTCCAGATTTTTCACGTCTCAGTATGATTTACTAAGGATTTTATGAATCACAGAGAGCAAAAATAGAGCCCTTTATAATTGTTCTCTTATGTAAAAGATGACAGCGTTTATATGTGAGTTAATGCTGACCTTTTAATTTAATATTTAATGTTTTGGGAAGCTGATTAATTTTGTTGTATATTTAATCCATGTTGAGACCTTCAAACTTAGACCATAAGCATGTTTCCATTTCTTTTTAGAAACAGTAACAACACTAAAACGCTTATTTCAATTTTGTCTGTGTCTTTAGCTTTAGAAGATTATAGCTATTAAAGAATACTTAAAGTTGCTGGAACCTGGCTCTTAATCACACCAATATAAAGGCATACATGCACAAGTACTCCTGTCTCAGGCATTGAAGAATGTACAGAGTCTGCACTCTTGAAGGAAGTAGACTGAGATCACTCATGTCTTGGAAATTCAGTTTCAAAGAACAGTGGTCCTTAAATGCTTTGTAATGTATCTTTTGTTTGAGATTTATCTTCCCTAGTTTCCACACATATTTTAAATACTGATAGCAAAGAGAAAAAAACTCTTAAAACATATCTGTTTATATGGAAAAGAACAATCCAAAAACATTCTTTTCTGTCTTATGAATGTACTTTCAGATTCTATAATGATCTATAAATACAGCCAACCCTTCACATGCAATTTCATGACCTCATAATTCAATAGGGTCTCTCATAACCACTTTCAATTTTAAAGTAGAGCTGCATTGGGGAAGGTGAGCCAAGAGCAGGCGCCCAGCTTCCCCTTCCATGTGGAAGTGAGAGAAACTGAGACAGGAGCATTTGGGGAACAGGAAAGGCTAAGACACGGGATGGTGATTTTAAACAACATAGGAACCAAAGGAACAAAACAACTCCCGGGAAAATAGAAGTGTTTTAACTGCAATCTTGCAGAGCTGGCCACCACCTAGAGTAAGATCTAGTTACAGGATAATTAAGGAACAGAAAAACAACTACCACAAAACTTTCCGACCACCTGGTGCCTAATCAATAGTCCTGCACATTGGACAACAGGAAGCCGGACAGTCTATAGTCATAGACAGGGTTGGAGTAAACTGGCATGCTCCCTTGGACGCCCTCCTGCTGTCAGGAGTTCTTTCCTCTTGCTTTAATAAATCCACACTTGCTTGCTCTCATGTTTGGTGTGGCGGCTGTTATTCCTCAACTGGCGAACACACCCAGACCCGGAGCAGCCACTCTCCTAACAGAAGCACCCACTGGGACAAGGGGCCAGTGAGCACAGGGGGAGGTGAACCTACATTTTCTGGGCAGCCTGAACAAATCATTGTTGCATTCAGTGCCACAGCGGTCCAAAATGCAGTTTTGTTTGCTCCAACTCCCAGATAAATATTTCTGTTAGAATACTCTAATGATTTTCAGCTCAGGAAATTCTCTCCAGGAGGAGATAAAAACCTTTTATACTGAAAATGTCATCCTTTGCAGTGGGCATTTCAAGGAATTTTTCTAGATTTGTAAAGTTGCCCTCTGGAGGTAGGAAAGAGAAATCTCATTGTTGAGTGAAGACCATCACCACTTTATGTATATTTAATAGAGTTTTTTTTTAATATATATATTTTTATTGTTATTTATGTCTTTTACATTTTGTGTTCCCCTTGGGTAGCCCACCACCAATTCACCCGTGATCCATCTCCATGGTCCCTTGTGTTCTTTTCTATTCCATTTTGTGCACTTTTCCTTCCCTCCCTCCCCCCCCCCCCCCCCCCCCCCCCCCCCCCCCCCCCC
>PVIJ01018189.1:0-27077 GCA_004024925.1 Scalopus aquaticus | reverse complement strand
CCCCAGAAAGACGTGGCATCAGCAAAGAGCCGGATATGTCAGTTTTCAGGGTGAAAAAAATTACCATCAGGGTTTCTTCAGTGAATAAACTAGTAATTTTAGCAGCACAATCTGGCAGCCCGGGGCTTAACAAGCAACTAATTAGAAACGGGAGCTCTTTAAGTGCTGAGTGACACCTGCTTTCAAAAATGCACAGGCAGGGGGTAGGGGTGGGGGTCAGGTGCAAAGGTGGTCCTTGGCCTTGCTCTCCTGGAAAATACAGCTGAAAACACAGCCCAGATGATCCCCACCAATACAATCTTCTCTGAAAAGTACTTGGTTAATACTACGAACAGAGGAGGCTTCTAAGGATCCAATGCCACCCTACATCAAACCATTCCTGCCAGTTTGGGCTGTGCAAATAATAAAGCAATAATTAAAAGGTAAATTATGCTAACGGGAAGGGCAGAAACACAAGACTGGGAGAGGGTTTGGGGGCTGCTCGGAAGGGCGGGATCTGATCTGTTCAATGCGGCAACCGCCACTGATTCTCTTGCCCAGCCACTGACCGTGCTGCTGCCATCTCTCCCCCAAAGTGTCCCTGGGGTCCTCCTCTCTGCTCACAGAGCAAATCTACAGCTCCGTGGCATGGCATCCAAGACCCTTTATAATCCAACCACTGCCTACCCTTCTCCTCATCCCCTCTGCTTCCTACACCCCTACGCTCCATCCATACCAAATTACGCTTTCCCCAACTCACCCTCAACTTAATGTTTCCATTTAGGACAATATTGGACAGAAAAATTAGTTGAAAGGTCGATATCTAAATCCTTTAAAGAAAATCCATAGTTAGCCCCCCTGAACAAGTTCTGCATAGGAATCGATCTTCCTGTGGAATTTTGAAAAGTATGGAAACATTCCACTTTCTGGCTCCCCCCAAAATTCTGGTTTACTTGATCTGATATGGGATGAGGCTTGGAGGATGTTCCCCGACCAAGCCTGAGAGTCACTGGTCTCCGTGTCTGCTGGAATAATACCCCCCAGCCCCACTCCCGGCCTGCTGCACCCTGTGTCCCTGCTTGGCCCTATAGAACTTGAGTGGGGGACCCCTGACCTAGTGCAACCTCTTGAGCCCTCACCATCAATCTTGGTGCCGTCGTTCTGTGTTTCAATTTATATAAGGAAACTCGAATTATGCGTTCTGATCTGGGTAGTCCAGTTCTCAAGTGGGGAAAAACAAGAACTTTAAAGTAGAGCCATGTCAGCCCAGGTCTCGGGGCTGTGTCCTCCCTGTGGCCATGCAGCCTCCTGCAGGGGACCTCACACAGGCCACAAATATTCGGGAGTCTCTCCAGATGGTTGTGAAAAAGCACTGAGCTGGAGATCAGCGGCAAACACGGCAGATCGGGCATGTGCGTTTGTCGATGTGGATTTTTCAGAGCCAGTTTGCCAGTGCATGTAACTCCGAGGCACCAGGAAAAGAGGGGGGAAATGCCAAAGGCTGCTCCTTTGATTTCATGAAGCAGGTGTAGGAAGGCATTTTAGAGAGATTTCACTCCAAATAGTTAAAATGGACAGTTTCTGAGTTTGAAGCGATAACCCTCCAGCAGATGGAAAATCCACGTTGTAGTTTTTGTTGTGATGCCACTTGGGGACCAACACATTTGCTCGTGCTCTTTGCTGGGTGCACTTCATTTGGTGTCACTTAGTGGCAGTGAAAAAAAGGAAAATAAAAGCACAGAATGAGGTGTCTTGGGGTGCTCCCTGTCCCTGACACCAGGAGAACAATAGAAAGTGTTCCCTGAACAAGCGGCCTGGCAGCCCCGCCTCTGCCTCAGCTGCCCCATCACGCAGAGTCCAAGCTGGGGAGGCTGGATCCGAGCTGCTCTAGGGAATAGCGGGGAGACTGCAGGGTTCCTCACGCCCAGATCTCCTGCTATCTCCTCTCTAACAAAGAACCGCCGCGTGTTTTCCTCACATCTAGAAAGCCTGGTGATACGGAGCTTTTAGAGCACTGAAGGAGACTGTACATTGAAAAGGAATAAAAGAAACTTCTGCTTGCTGAGGGCCTGCTTTTACCACCACGCACCACGGCCGAGCGATTCATGCAGGGCGCCAGAACCGACGCTTACCGAGAAACTATTACATGCCCAGCCCCACCCCAGGCCCTGAGGCCCCATATCTTGCTGAGTCCTCTCCATCCCCTGTGAAGGAGCTACAGTCACTCCCATTTTACACTTGATCTTAGCCAAAAGGCCGAGAAGCGATAGTCACTCCCATTTTACAGATGAGCAAACCGAGGACTGGATAGCAGCTGTCGTGTTAGCTCAGCTGCTCATGGGTGTGGCAGAACTAGAAACTGGAAGAGCAGTAATTCTGGGGCAGCTCCGTGTACTGAGAGATGGAAATACTTCTAGAAGGAAGCGGATTGTCAGAGGCCTACACTCCGGGCTTCATTTATTCAATATTTGCCAAAACAAACACAAAACCCCCTAAGGTGGTTTCTCTGTGTGTTTCTACAGTGAGACTAGATACGGCGCTTACGTACAGCAGCCACTGTGTGTGGAAGAGTAGCTCCCCTGTTTGAGGCGTCTAAAGATCACACGATGAAGGGGATTCTGGGTCACTCTCCAGCGCTTCCTCTGCCAGGTGCTGGACCAGACAAGCATTTAACATCGGCCCTCCCAAGAGCTGTCCCAGTTTGCAGACACAGAGCTGAGGCTCAGGGAGCACCTTGTCCAAGGTCTAGGGCTAGCAAGCGGCAGCAGCCCTGCTCCTCACGGCGATGCTTTGGTCAGGGGGCTCCTAAATCCACACTTCAACTCTGCCACACACTGCGGCTGCAGCTGTGGCAATCCTTTGGAGTGGGTAGAACGTTCCTGAAAGGGGAGGTTGCAGGACTGCTCAGGAGCACGTGGAGCACTGATCCTCTCTGCTGCACTGGTGAGGGCAGGCCCGGCACGGGCCAGGAGCAGGCTCAGGGCCCGATGCCCTTGGGGATGGGGGACCCTGATGGGAATTTGTCTGCCCAGTCTCTGGGCGAAACGGTTCTCACAGAAGCATGCTCCCCAGGCCTAGAAATGAGGAAACTGAGAGGTGAGACTGACTCACAGCTGGGGTTCCATCCAACGCTGGCCTCACCATTATAATCCCGATGGAGAGAACACGGGCTCTGGAAGGACCGCACGGGGTCCAAATCCTGGTTCTGCCCATGTCGGAGTGGGAGCCTTGTCAGGAGACAGGGAGACTCATCTGGTCACGTAGGAAATCGACAGAGGAGAGGCTGCCGGGCCAACACGCCATACACATGATGGTGACGATGATGATGGAGAAGGGCCGAGCGCAGGCAGGCGGTCTCCCTCACCCCCTCACCCCACTTTTTCTTGGGCACCTTCACGGGGTCCCTGGGGCCATGGTGCTGCCCCTTGAAGCCTGACAATGGGGACTGATGGCTCGTGAACACGCCAGGCCTGTGCCAAGTCCCCACTAATGGCTTTCAGCATAAATTAAATGGAGTGGAGACTTCCTAATGGCTGCGCCAGGACTACATGACAGCTTCCAGGAGAACCGGCAGAAATAGCCGGCATCAGAGAATGGCCATTCTGACCCGTGGAAGTTTCTCATTAATTTAATTTCTTCTTTCCACCTGACTGGTGAGTGGTTGTCCTTTGTAAACGCCGATAGACAAGGGAGGCAGAACAAGCCACCGAGTCCTCCCAGCCCGTTCCAACAAGCCCACACCAGGAGCCCCGCAGTGTCGCTTAGCAAGTGGGGTCCAGCCCGCCACGGATACCACAGCAGTAATCTTTGCTTCTCTAAGTGTGATTGATACCAAACTGTGTCATTTGCAAAGGATGTTTCTGTATGTCTCATTTGACTCTCTTTATTATTTTATTATTTATTGAACACTTCAAAGCCTTATCTCACTTAACGTTCATAAAGACCGATTTTCATTCCTCCCTTGCAGGTGAGGTCCAGCGAGGGACAGGGTTCAGCCGGTGGTGGAGACCGGGGCTTGCGCGCGCCTGTCGGCTCCGGAGCTTGTCCTATCAGCCCCGGGCGCCATGCTTCCTGGAAGACCGGGTTGGTTGCTTGGGGAGGGCTGGCCCTGTTCCCCCACCTTTGATATTTCCTTCCAGGTGACAGAGGGCCATTAAGGAAAGCTTTTTGGTCTTTCTCTGTCTCACCCTTGCTCTCCCTGAGGAAACAAGATGCCCTCTTTGATTGGTGAGTGGGGAGGAGAAGAAGGGGGGAAGCAGCTCAGCCCTTCCCCTCCTTCCTGTGAGAGGCTGGCATCTGCAGCTCACCGGGAATGGGGGCTGGCTGGTGCCCACACACCTCTGTGGGGTGGGGGTGGGGACTGCTGTCAGCTCAAGTGTCACTCTGGATTCCACACCAGGAAGCTCATTTGCCCACAGACATAAGACACATTCTTCCAGAATGAAGGGGGCATTTTAGCCCGATCCTCTGGACCCCTTTGTCTTAATCTCAGAAGCCAGGTAATGCAGAGGGCCGCTGAGGGCCCTTTGGAGATTCTGACTGCTATGATTCTTGTTTTACAGATAAAGCACTTCCCAAAAGAAAAGATAGCTTAAATGTCAGCACATCTGTGATGAATCGCCTTCAAAACATTATTATGCTATATGAGTATAGTTCCTTTAATTCAGATTAGGAGGCAGTTTGAGGAGAAAAATGGGAGAATGTGAACACATCGCCAAAAATAACTCAAATGTAAAACAAACTAAAAGCAAAAACACAACTTTCAGTGACTACATCACAAGTCAAGAAGATGTTAGGTCCCACTAATGCTGAGCTCTTAATCTGAAGTAAGCCACAGAGCAACTGGAATGCCAATCAAGGCCCAGAATTGAAAATTAACCACAGCATATCTCAACTACTTAGAAGGAGGCAAGAACCAGTTTATAACTGTCCCCCACCCCAAAAAACCAACAACAAACCTTATGTGGGGTCTAACTGCCTCAAAAACAGCCTGCTTTTTGGAGGTGTCTCTAATTTAGAACTCGTCCAGAGGTTGACCTGCAGCCAGAGTTCTACCAAAAGGCCTCCCTAAACAACAGACCCAAGACGTTATTGTTATCAGTAACTGAGCCAAGGAAGGATCCTCAGCAATCCACCCTAGCCCCTCGCTGAACAGGCGAAGCAGCCGGTGACGCAGCTGGGCAGAGGAGCCGCCTAAACCATTTCAGGCCACTTCGCTGTTGCCACATATTCATACTGTTGTGCTTTCACAGGTCAAGCCCACAGGTTTCCAAGACCAAGGGAAAGATTCCCGCCCACCCCACCCCCAAACAACTGGTAAAATGCTAAGACTCAAAGCCCAGGAGACAACGGCCACAATAGCGAAGCACAGAGACGAGCCGGGCTGTCCCCTAATTACGAGCACTAGTTCAGCAGTTGAAGCTGGGAGCAGTGAGCTCAGAGGAGAATCAACGCAAAGCCCATAACGTCACCCCCATGAACACCCAGATTATCGCAGTACCAAGAAACGGTCTTCTGTATCAGAACTATTTTTAGAAACACAATCCTGTTTCTTTCCTTCCAACTAATTAACGCCGGTAACCAGGACTGAAGGGTTTCGTCTGGATGCGATGGAGGGGCAAATCGTGCTGGTTGGAGGCAAGAAGCTGGATGGTGAGAGACTGTCAAAAACACATTTTGTGCAGGCACATTCTCTCCAGATGATAAACACAACTTCCAATTAAGCTGCCCTCACATATCTGGCACCTAATACCTGGCGGTTTAAAAGCAACTGGAAAAATTTGCAGAGTCGGAGGGTTTGGTGAGGAATAAAATCACTCTTTTTATTTTTTTCATCTCTCTTTTTTAAGGGAATTAATCATATGCATTTAGAGAACTGCAGCATATTCATACCATAGCAGACTCCAGGGATGAACAAGCCACAGCCCAGTGAAGCTCTATCCCAAGGTCAAGCGCAGCGGACAGTGGCTGCAGGGAGGTTCCTCAGCCCAGGACCCTGACTCCCAGCCCAGGTCATCGCCACCATCAGGGCCACCTTTTCCTGCAAAAGTGATCCCCGCAGTGTGGCACAACAAAGAGGAGAAGCTTCTGAAAATTTATGGAAACCATTTTCAATTTGAGGCACAAATTGAACAAATGTTTTGCATCAGGGATTATCTTAATTAAACTCTTCAGATGAGCACCGCTGATTTACTTCCATCTTGCTAAACTTCATTAAGCTGTCCATTTACTTACATAAATTCCTATTGGATCAAATATCTTAAAAAATGAAACTTGTATCATTTGCATGGTGAAAAACTGCATATTAAATATACGTCCCACTGTAAAACTTATAATGATGACAGTGATCATAATAATGGTCATTTATTGGACTCCCGTGTGCATAGCACTGTAATAGGCACTTTCTATAATTACAACAATAAAGATAATCATAAAATAACTACCATTTACTCAATACTTATTACGTCCAGGCTTTAGGCTACATTGTGATGTGCATGAACTCATTTACCAGTCACAAGAATCCTGTTAAGTAGCGATTACTACTATTCACATTTTACAGAGGAAGAAACTGAGACTTTGAGAAGTGAAGCGACTACCCTGCATTTCAGGGTGGGCAAGAGCAGAAATCAAGGTTCAAGCCCAGGCCCCTGGGACTCTAGAATCTCTGCCTTTCTCCCACACAACGCTACATCCCCAATTTCTAAAACATGACTTCAAGTTCCATTTCAGCAAGGACACTTACAGATTCAAGGACAGACTCAATGGTGCTGACATGACCTGTTTCCTGGACAAGTCTTGTTCTCCATGGTTTGGAACTGAGTAACTGCGGCTACCAAATTCCCTGAAGGGAAACAGAGCTCACCCATCTGGCTAATCAGATAATGCTGAAATATGAAGCGGTTCCGATCGACAATGAAGTTTGGGAGTGAAACACAATTTGTCTATTGTTCCATTTTCAAATATTCATGAGGCAAGGAAGCGGTCCCACTTTCAATAATTAAATGGCTGAAATCTGCAACCTGATGTACTTACTGATTACGCCCGATGCATTCCTAGAAGGACCTAAGCTCACATCTGCAGCCCCACAAGCTGTCGTGTTACGGAGCAAAACCAAACCAATGAGACAGAAACGGTGCTGTTGCCTAGAGAAAAAATTTTCCCCACCACTTGTTCTGCTGGAGAGAAAGCCCGAGTCAAAATGAGGAAGGCATCTAGGAGGGTGCCTGCGAACCAGCCGGAAGACAATGCAGCGGGGAGGAAACCCGCAACATTTTCCCTCATTAGAAGGATTGTTTTTTGAGAGTTTGATTGTGCCTCAAAGGTTAGATTTTACAGTCATTTAATATTTTACTTGACTTGAGAAACCCACACAGAAAGGCAAGGCGAGGATGCCAATTAATCAAAATATGTGTTCAGGAAGTGGCCCTGTAGGTTATCTTCAGTTCTGCGGGCACATGAGCAGTTATTTTAACCTGGGCATCGTGCTCTCGGTGCCACTGGCAAACTGTCTCCCACCCCTCCTTCCCCTGGGGCGTCTCCCTCTCTCAGGCATAAGGAGGAGTCTGCACCCACCAAGAGCACAGTGCCACAGCCCAGGCTGAGGGCCGCTGCCCAGAGCCAGCGGGGGTTTGGGGCAGACACAAGGATTGGGGCTGGCCAGCAAGTGGCGCCCCAACTGCTGGGTCCTGCCTGGAGCAGCGGCATCAGTGTCACTAGATCCTGATGGACACGGAAATGAAGCAGAAACTCCGGGGGCGGGCTTCTGCCCTCTGGGGCTCACAAACTCCCAGGAGGCTTTGCTTCCGCTCAAGTTCCGGAACCACCACCCACCTGGGCAGAGCCTGCCCTCCACTCCTGCTCAGCTGCAGGCTCTGAAGTCCTGCAGCCAAACTCTCTGGCCCCATCCAGCCTGCTGGCCCGCGCCTACCTCAGGCAGGAGTAGAACAGGCTCCAAAGCACCAGTGGGAGGGGGCCTGCAGGGGTCTGGCTGGCTCAAGCCCAGAATCTGCTGCCCACTGTGCCATCCATGCTGCCACGCTGGCTATTCTAAAAGAACTGAAGCTCTATCCCACAATCCAGCCTAGGTGGCATCCCTCTCCCATTCCAGTTAAGAAACAGCACACCTGGGACTTCAACTTGCCACCTGTGCCTCTCCAGGTCACAGCTCTTCTCCCAGCTCTGCTCAGAGCAACCATCTTAAACGCTTAGACCATCTCCCTTGCTTTTCTTCCTATTTTTGCCACTTAGAGTTACAGCTCTATAAATAAAGTTTGGTTTTGCCTGTTTTAAATTTATTTCATTGGAACCACTCTAGATATTCTTTTGTGATTTGCTTCTTTTGTTCAGCATCAGTCTCAACACTCTGAGCTGCAGTTTGTGCATTTCCTTCGACAGAGAGTATTTCGGCGCGGAACTCGCCGCCACTAGAGTATTGTTCTACTGGTGGATGGTTAAATGGTTTCGACCTTGGAGCTCAGTGGGCTGTGCACCTGGAGTTCTGGGGTCTAGGTCCTGCCTCGCAGCCCCCAGGGGTACTTGTTTTCAGTGCCTCCGTCCTGCTGACCTTGGTGCTGGTGCCCCCACTGCATCCTGCCCCTCACGGAGGCTCAGTCACCCCCGACCCAGCCGCCAGTGGAAGCCCCCACCCTCACTCACGCACACATGCATGGACGTTCCTGCACCACGCATGCGTCAGCAGCTTCTCCAGGCTGGCTCCAGCACTGCCGGGGATGACGGTCGGCAGGAAGAAGGCAGATGAAGACACCCACCCGACAGGAAGTGCACGTGCCGAACAGCCAGTGCCAGTGGATCGCTGCCGATTCCCACTCTCACCGCAGCACCCAGCAGGGGCTGGGCCTGGGGGTGGACCCCACCACTCCAAACCATTCACATTCCACCCTCTTCCCACCCCTCATGTGAGCCTCTGGGAGAGCAGTTGCAAGGGGCCTTCATGCTGCCTAAAGCGAGGCGGGGGGGGAGCGGAAATAGCATAACAAGAAAAGGAAAGAAAGCAGCTGGAGAACATTGCCCATCGTGTGGTATGATAACCCAGGGCTTTCCATGATTGCTAAAACTGGCTTTAATTTTGATCTTTCATTTCTTTTAATCTAGCAGATAATTAGAGGGAAATCAAATCCATCCTTGCAGCCAAAGATTAACCTGTCACTGCTGTAGCTCCCTTCCCACTTACTCTATCACCTCGACCTTCATGCTTTAGCTTTTCTTAAAAAAAAAAAAAAAAAAAAGAAGCAGCAGCAGCTCACATATATTGCTTGATTCATTTAAATACATTCAGATGGGGTACGTCCCATGACAAGTATTCTTTGGGAATAAGCAACATGCATCCGCCACCCCCCCATCAAGAATTTCTCATTGCTTTACAGATTTAAATCATCCAACTGTAAGCTCCCTCCCTCACGGATGAAGACACCGAAGTCCAGAGAAGGGAGGCCACTTTGAAGGGCAGGAGTCGCCCCAAGGCATCTGACGCCAGGGCCCCACTCCAACCCACTCTTCTCTCCCACCTGCACCTTAAAAACACGAGGGGGGTCTCCAGTTCTGATTCCTGAGGATGCTCTCTACCCGAGACGACCTTCCAAATGGCACACAGCACCAGAAAGAGGCTTAGCATTCACCAACAGGAGGCACACTCTGGTCCAGCCATTGATGAAAAGGATGTTTACAGAGTTGAGAACAGGAAGGGAAAATTGCTGAGACATAAAGTGGCAGAGAATAAAAGCAGCACACAAAAACCGCAAGATAGGATGGCCTCGACTATGAAACAACAGAGTCGGAAGAAAATGATGCTATTTTTAGAAACTAAAATGTTAATAAAGGTTCACTTTGGGTGGTTGAATTCAAGGGAGATTTTTATTTCATGCTATATGCTCTTCAGTGTTTTTCAATTTTTCTACACTATGCACAAATTACTTTTATAATGAGGAAAAAAGGTTAATAAAAGTGGGTAGTAGGGAAGACGTGCCTGTACCCCCACCCTAAAACACCCTACTGGAAGCCAGGTTGGCTTTCTCAGCCTGGCCTGGTACCTCCCAGCCCTACCTAACCCCTTGGCCTGCTGCCTGCCTCCATCCTTTCTCCTGCCGGTCTCCTTCCATTTGCCCACCCACCAAGCCCAAGCAAACAGAAGCCCCCTCTTTCAAGAATCCTACCGTGACCATGTTAGCCCAACTATCGGGTTGAGCCATAGGAAGCTGCCATTCCTGTAGGTCCAAGAAACTTCTGAAATCAGCAATTTTGTGTGCTCCATTTCCGCCTAACCCTTGTTTTCCTCTATCCTGGGCAGCCTCCCTATCTGGGGCACAAGTGCCTGCTCACAGGAAATTCCTGCCTGGTATGGTCCTCTGTCTCTCTCTCTCTCTGTCTCTCTCCCCTAGTGACTTAAAATAACACATATTTATTATTTCATAATTTCTTTGAATCAGGAGTTGAGGCACAGGGTTTAGCTGCCTCTTCTGCTTCTGCTTTCACCAAGCTGAAAGTGTCAGCTGGCCCTTGTTACTACCTGGAAGCTCGACCGGGGAAGGTTCCTTCTACGTTTACTCAGATTGCTGGCAGAAACTAAGGCAATGTAGTTTCTCTACACTGCCCGGAGTTGCCATGTGGGTGTCTAAGCAGGCAGCCCTGCAGCGGCTCCTTGCCACTCACATCCGGCAGGGGAGTGAGGACAACACCCGCGTCTCCCGTGTGGCTCCCGCTGTAAGCTGGCGTTCTCGCCTATTGGCTTCCATTTTACTCATTCTGGTTTTGAACATTATTGAAGATTAAGTGTACACCTGGTTGCCCCAAAGGAGATCATCTATCACTCCTAAGCACCTATTCATGGTCCCTGCGTTGGGAAAGAGAGAGGTGAGCCAGCGGCCCAAAGTCTACAGCGAAGGCAGGAACATAACCCAGTAATGATAATGTCATGGGGGGTGGGGGTTAAATCTCGCCATTGGGCTAACTACACTCACACCCCTTCTCTCCTACGCTAAGAGCTGACAGAGCTGCCTGTTGCTTGTTCTGTGTGGCCCTGGGCATGTCACTCCTCCGCTGAAGCCTCGGTGGACTCATCTGGACCAGGAGTGGGCCCAGCAGCCACTGCACGTGGCTGTTACGAAGACAGCTGGGAACGAACACAAACACCACCGCGCACTCACGGCGAGCACGCCAACAAGCAGTTCCTGGTGAAGGGCACGGGGCAGAGGCTTGTTCCCATGCACGCAGGCGTTTCTGCTGAGGAAATGGGTTCAGGGAAGCAGAGTGACTCATCTGAGGCCAAGTAGAACCGATCCCAAGATCTCAGTCTCCCGGGCTCAGACGGCACTGCTCCTTCCCCCAAGCTAAGCTCCTTTTGTAAAAGCACGTAGACCTCATGGGAGCAACTCAACAAGGCAATGTCACTACCCCACCACCACCTGGGGTGACTCTGGAAGGGCCCACGCAGAATTCCACATGCCCCGTAATGGGGACAGACAGGCTGGAGGTCTGAGCACTTCCCCGTCTGCCCCTCAAGCCTGAGAGTGGGAGAGCAGATCCCTGCAGGTGGAGGGGCTGGCCCCTAACAGGCTCTGAAATGACACCTTCACAGCAGCTTGTAAGTCTCTAAAATCGTTCTCACTCAACAAACTTCACGCAGGAGAGGTTTTATGGGTTACTTCTGACTTAACACTTTGTGGTCCGCTCACGTATTAGTACGTGTTTTTTTGTCACCAGTATCAGGTGGCTGCTCACGTACTAATACGTGTTCATCTAAGTCTCCGGTTTTTCACGCCACGGTGGATTTATTTGGAACTACTAGGAGCTATTTCTTTGATCATACTCAGTCTAGAAGCTTTACACATTGTTTTGGTGAAAGTGTAAGGTGTTTTATGAGAGATATTACAGTTTTTTTAATATCCAGTAGTTCAGGAGTTGTGTGTGTTTTATTGAATGCTTATACCACTCATGCAGTCGCACAGAAAATGGCCGGCCCCAAGCGCTGGTAAATTTAAAGGGCACCAGCACACAAAGTGTTAACGTGCTTATGAGTTTGCCAGTGGCAGCTTGTCTGTTTTTTTCTTTGCCTGTAACAGAATGCACCTCTCACTAGTCATTCCTGTCTGTGCCTGCCTGGAAAGACACACACGTTGCTAGCTTGCTGACTGTCCCCCAACACATGGGACCTTTCGAGCTAGGGAGGCCACAGGGTGCCTTGAAGTCATGAGGCCTGGGCCTGGACAATTGCCTCAGCGCTCTGTAGCCCTCAGTGACAATATGACTGTTGGGTTCTTAACTTTTCTGAAAATATGAGAGTTCTGGGATTTTTTTCTCCTCAAGAAAAATACACCTAGACTCAGACCTTTCTTTGTGGGTTCTGGTCTCACAATAAGTCTTCCTGGGCTTTCCTCAGCTGGACCTTCGAGGCCTCTGGCCCCTGGGTCTCCCTCTTCCCCGCCCCAACCCCTCTGCTTCCTGCACCTGTCTCTCAGCTGACAGAACTCCTCCAGCTTCCCTCCATCAAGCCCTGGGCTTTGTTCCCTCCACTGGGGACAGCCTGCCATCCATTTTCATATTTCAAATCCTACTCACTCCTTAAACCTCAACTCAAGTGCCACCTCCTCCTTGTCAGATTCTTTTTTAACTCTTCCCCTCACAATGCTCTCCCCTACATTTTCCTCCCTTGGCAACTTGTCTTTATGGGTTGGCACCTTGCGCTTCCCAGATTGTAGATGTGGGATCTTGCCCCCGCCACCCGCTGGCCTGTGAGCTAATTTACTTCTGTGATCTCTGGGGCACACAGTGGGTGCTCAAGAAATGGTCTAACTAACCAATATTTGTTTCTCTCAGCTATGTGTGGTGCAAATGAAACGCAAGGGCATATGCAAATAATTCTCTGTGACCCTGATTCCTGATTTATGTGAAACCTTGAAAGGTGCTTGGGTTCGGTGTGTGCTGCTCTGTAGGGTTTTGCAACAAAGGCATCCTTAGGAATCAGCGAAACCCCAGAATTTCAACAAAACGGCAGCTATGCACATGTGGGCTGGCTGCTCTGCAGGGCAGTCAGATGACAACCCTGAAAGTGCCTGTTTCCAGAACACTCTCTGGTGAGAAACTCTCTGGTGGATGTTCTTTATCTATGAAGAAGGGTTTAGTGTAGGGAGTTTGGGGAGCCCACTTCCCTGTTGAGGGGGTTCAGCCAGTTTAACCGGCAGGGTCTGGGTTTGGAGGAGATCGGATTAAGGTTACTTCATGCTAATTAATGGTGATACTCTTCTCCGGGCCAGGACAGAGTTCCATTCCTCGGGCACAGCACAAGACCCAGCTGGGAACTTAGTCGCTGGGACAGCCCTTGGTCTCTGTTCTCATAGATGGTTCCCCTTGACCTCAGGTTCTATTAGAATCACCCTAATTTGGGGATTCCTCTAATCTATTGCTTCTAAACATGGTGCTGAATCACAAAGGATATGCCTGGAGTCAAGATTAAGAAGTGGAACCTGAGTTTCCAATAAAGACTTGAGAAGACAAACCTCTGAATTAGGGTTAAGGCTGCCCTGGCAGGCTGCATCCTCCACTCATAGCAAACCTGGTTGCTATGGTGATAGGAAGTAAATGAAATTGGGAAAGGATGGTGAAACGTTACCTTGGGGAAAGGGGCTTCTGTGCCTTACATGTCGAGTTCCAAATACACACTTTGAATAAAAGAGGCAAGCTGTCTATACCCCAGCTCCCAGGCCGTCTACACCTCAGCTCCCAGGCTAACTACACCCCAGCTCCCAGGCCTTGTGTGGCACTTGCTAACAAGAAAACCCCTCTGATTCCTCCCAGCCTGTCTCTGGCTTCACTTATATTACTCTGGGCTCCTGCAGGGTTATAATTCCCGAGAAAGGAATCTGGGTTACCAGAACATCTACACTCAGGAACAGGACAAATACATGAGTAAAATGGCTCCCCCAAGAGTAAGCGGACATTCCAAAAAGCAGTCAATTGAGGGACTAACACCTCATCTCTCAAAATAATCAGGGAGATACCTGGAAAGAGAGTGGTAACCACATGCTATTGTTTTGTGTTTTCATGCTCTAGTATAGTTTTATTGTTGAGTAGTTTTAATTACAATAAAACTCATACCTGGGAAATCTACCCTTTAATGGTTATCCATCTGATCTAATGACATGTTAAAAGTTTCTCACACTGTTTCACTTAAAGGTCACAGCCCCACCTTATGGAAAAGCAAACTGAGACTCCAAGCAGCCACGAAGGCGACAGCTCCAAGGACAGGATTCAAGTCTTTTGGGCTTGTCAGTTCAAGAAGGCTGTCCTTCACCTATGCTGAGATGGGGGCAGTCGTCGGGAGCGCCTCTTCCCACAGAATCAGGGGGTGCTTTCAGTCCCACCAGGACACCCACCCGGCCCGAGTCCCCAGCGCGCGTGAAATGCCTGACTTCTGAACGCAGGCCTGGTGCCCGTCTAAGATCCCCTCTCCCCCGCCAACCCCCGCACCTCCCCAGAGAAGTTTAGAGATAGGAGGGATGCAGGGGGGTCTCTAGCTACTGTTTTTCTTCAGTTCCTGTAAGGAAAGTGAACACCCTCAAATTTGCTTGGGCTGATCCTGTGAGGTGTGGCCGCCACCCACAAGAGCTTTGAAGTGGGGGCGGCTTGGGAGCAGCCCAGACAGGACAGCAGGAGGACAGGCCGACGGGCCCAGGTGGGCCGCTGCTCCCTCAAGGCACCCATGAGGAAAAGCAGTGGTGCTGGGACAAGCTGCCCTCGAGAGAGGAGAGGCGAGGACTCCAAGGAGGAGGTCAGCTGCTCTGCAGTTGGAGGAACTGGCGTCTAAAGCAACTGCGGGCCTTGAAGTGTGTGACACTCTGTGGCATTTGGAGTGACACGGCCTCAGCTCTGGACACACGACGCTGCGCGACGCCTCTGCGTGTTCTGTGGCCCTGAACGTGGTTTGTTTTCAAGTCAGTTGTGTGAGGTGCTTCTGCACAGACATGTTGTGGATGAGGCTTTTTCTCTGTGTGGTAAGGTTATCAAAATTATAATGATAACCCTTTACATGTAAATGCACTTTACAGATTACGGGGGGCTGTCATGGACTACCGTTGCTGGTTTTAAAAAAATAAAAGGGGAAAGCAAGGAAAAATATCAGTAAATGACATTTAGCTACTAACCTGTACGCTTTTCTATTGTCTGTAAGAAAAGGGTGAGATGAAGGGCCTTTATATTAGAATTGAAGTCAGGTTCTTGAAGTCCTAACTGTTCCTGGTTATCGATAAAAAAAAAGTCAATGCTTTTTAAATTAAAAATGAGGTGCTGTTACTTATGACTTGATAAATTGTAAAAAGCCTTTCTCATCCTTCCCAATGGCCGGGTGCCTGTTGCTATTAAGTTGCAGACCTGCAGCTCTCCTGGGTCACTCAGAAAGCCAGGCGTGAGTGCAGCAAAGCAGCCGAAGCAGGAGAGAGAAAGCGAACGCGGCTTTGCCGGTGCTTGACCGAGGGGTCCTTTGCATCCCGTGTGTTTTGGTGACAAAGGTCAAAGCAGCTCAGGCCACGCAAGGGCCTTGGAACTTGTCCCCACCAAAGAGATCAGCATGCTGATGTGTTTGGCCACCTATGCCAACGTGCCGTGCTGGCAATGACAGGCGCCCAAAGCCCCCACCTGCGCCAGCCAGTCTCCAAGGCCTGCTCTCTCCGGGTGAGATGGATGCTCATTAAAGAGGAGATTTCCTGGGCATGAGTCTGCAGCTAATCTGAGCAAACTGCAATTCATCCACTGCTTTTCCTCAGGGGCAGCTTGAGGAGAGCAGGGGCCAAAGGACCCGCGGGCCCAGATTCTGGCTGCCGTGTCGGCTGCCCCGAGGATTCAGCGGCCTGAGCCGCCACCACTTGGAAGCTCTGGTGGGTGCAGGCCACGCCTGGCAGGCTCAGCCGGAACAAACTCCAGACGAACACTCCTGGCGGAGTGCTGCCAACCACGAGATCTGTGCCACAGGCCTCACAGGGTGAGGAAGGATCTGGGGAGAAGGGGCTGAGCAGGCAGCATGCAGGGGGTGCGCCGGGCAGCGCAGGTCTCGGGTGCAGGGCATCATCGCTGAAGGAAGTCAAAGTCCTTTGGCAGCCAGACCTCCAGCCCTGGCTAACTGAAGTCAGCACGGGCAGGGGGTCCCAGCACTGGCATCTGAGAGCTCCCCTGATGGTTCTTACTGGCAGCCTAGGGGAGAGGAGCAGCGGCACTGGGGGGCGAGTCTAACCACATCCGGGCTCCAGCCCGGGCAGTGAGCAAGGAACGGGGTTAGAGGAGCCTGCAAAATGTCACTGCTTAGGGAAGTCAGCGTGGCCTGAATCTTGAACCAGAGCTGGCGATCTGTCACTTGTCTGGGAGCGTCTGGGTCCATCTGACTTGCCGGGGGCTGGAGGTGCGACGTGAAATGCGTTTTTGATTTTTCTGCTGAAAGCAGCCACCATGATATTTACTCAACCTTTACTTTTAAAGAGTCAGGAATTCGGTTAAAACAAAACAAACAAAATACCCAAGTGAAATGTCACTCGTTTCAGGGGTGACTCCCTGAGGCATGGGGACAGACCCCCACCAGCATCCTCACGGAACGCCCCTGTAACACGGAGAGGAGCGGGAGCTGGTGTAGCTACTACAGCATCGGCACAAGTGCAGCCAAACCGCTCTGCAGATTCCGAGACAGAGAACCACGGGAGCACAGACATCCGGACGAAAGTGCAAAGGACGGTGACCAGGGGCCCTCTCCCCGGATTTACCTCACTCTCTCCTACACCTGGACCTGAATTTCAGAGACAACCGTACACAAGGGGAGAGTCCATCTCTGCGCTTCTAGAAGAGACTTTTCAGACTCAGGTAACAATCGGCTAGAAACCCGTCCTCCGAAGCCCCAAATCTGACTCAGATGTAAGTCTCCTTCTCCTACTCTCACATCACTGATTGGATGCGGAGGTTCATACGTGACAAGATGACTTATTAGATAGTTTCATGTGTACAAATCTCACAGTTCCAAGGACTTAACTTACCTGCTTCAGGCACGGAACCAGAGTCAACAGAAACAGATGATGTAAGAAATACTTACTGGTTCTCCCTTTTCTTCTTAAGTGGGTCCACAAGGCGCAAGGTATCTCTGATCACGGCCACTTTCACTTCCTCGTCAACAAGGCTGGGGACATTTTCAAAGACGCCTGGAGAAAGCTGAGGGGGAAAGGTTCCGGGTCACGGTGGAGACAGAGCTTCTGTGTCGAGAGACCACCAGCCGCCAGCCCTCCCACTCGCTCCCTTGCGTGGGCAGCTTTGGTTTTGCTCACATTACTCAACAGACGAGGATTTTTCATAGGCTCCCCTTAGACAACCTAAAAGGTCAATGCCCTTTAACCAGCCAACACAGTACAGAAGAGGAACAACAGCACTATTTTTCTGATTATCAGAACTACACATGATCATTGTAGAAAATTTGGAAATACAGAATGGGATTAAGAACATTAAACCTATATAACCCTCGCCACCCCCCAACCCAACCCAATGTTAACATTTGGTGTGTTTCCTTCCAGTCTTTTTAAAGCTATTGGGAGGGGGGAGAAAAATATAACCATGGTTATAAATGTACTATTTATCTTAGTGATTCAAGCATGTCGACATGGCTAAATCATATTCATAGAATTTCAATTAGTTCATCTCCTGAGGCTAACTAATTAGTTCATGTCAAAAACGGATGGAAACTCTCAGCTGCTCCTGCGTTTGCAGACCTTAAAAATGGGAGGAATGGCATGCTGGGAAATTAGCACAGGTCGGATAGGTCTTATATTAATAGACTGTTCAGAGTTCGACCAAACTGAAATGATTTGGATTTGGACAAAACTTTGCGGGGTGAAGCTGGGGATGCCGAGTTGTGTTTGGTCAAGGAAGCGCCCTGCAAGGCGGGCGAGGAGGCACACTCAGCTGTGGGGCGGCACATTCGGTGAGACTCTGCATACTTACTTCTTGCTCGCGCTCGATTCTCATGCTGGGGTTTGCATTCACTTCAAGTAGTATGGGCTTCAGATTTTTCATTAGAAGAATGTCAAAGCCTAAAATCTGGGCAGGACAAACATAATTCAGAATTACTCCCTCTAGCTACAATTTCTTTCCGAGAAAATAAATTATCACCTGGCCCCCAACTTGAGGCTTGTCCATAGTCCCTCTTTCTCTGGGGATATTGTTAGCCAATTGGACAGCAGAAGATCGTATAGGGGTCTTGGTAATGAAATGAGTTCCCCAGTGCATTCCAGCACTATCGGTTCTATCTGAAGGGCTTTTAGAGGATGACCTCGTTCTTCTGTAACAGGTTTTCAAAAATTACTATTATGTTAAGGATCAGTAGTGGCCCATCAATTTCTCCCTCTTCTTCTGCTCTCCTCTATTTAGTTGCTTCTTAGCTAGATCTCTGAAAATCCAAGGCTGCCTTTCTTAACCTCGGGTGTACATCAATATCACTTTCAGGACCCCCTCCAAAACCTCTGGTCATTCCCCACCCACACTGATAAGTCAGTGGAACAGGCAAATGTACTTTGAGTAATGCAGCTCCACCCCACCCCCCAGGATTTTCTGATCTACCTTCTTAGCTAAGGAGACAGGAATATTTGTTAGGCACCACCCAATATTCAGCATCTCATTGAATCCTCATGACAACATGTTTGCCATAGGGCGTTGTGCTCTCCATTTCACAGAAGCAGAAACTGAGATTCAGGCAGGCCAGTGAGTGCCCCCAACACTGACTAGCTAGTGAATGCCAGAGGTGCATTTCACACCCAGGCACAGCTGGCTACGGACTCGGTGGAGCCGGTGCACGATGAAAATGCAGAGCAGTCTCTTGCTCAAAAAGTATTAACAATTCGTGAAGGCGACAGTTCACGCAGGCCACACGCCTGCGACCCATCCTGTACTCGAGGCCCCACGCCTGCCCTCGACTCCGGCACGCTAACTCAGGCGAGGCTTCGTCTTCCGCTGGCCCCTCTCAATACAAGTCCTGTGATGGGGTTGAAGGTCCCCGCCCCGCCTCCCAGCCTTCTCATTCCCTCTGCCAGAAGCAACCCTTCACCTCAACAGCTCTCCTCATCCTTGAGGTTGCAGGTCCTCCCTAGGTTCAGACTTGGACTATGAGGACATCAGAATCTCGGGAGGACTCTCATCTCTAGAGGAGGTGATAAGGCTGCTAACACAATTTACACAACACTAAAATTAAAAAAATAATAACATGGAGAATAAAGGAGACAAAATAAAAAGGTAGGGCTGGACCCCGTCCTCTGTGGACTCAAGGAGAAAAGACAAGGAGAGATCCATTTCTTTATCTACGCAGAATGCACATTAGTTAAATGGTAATTATTAAACTGAGGCTTCAGCCTTACTAATTAAGTTAGAGCCTGAGCAACCATTTTGAAGTAATTCAAGATGAACTTATCCTTCAATGAAGGGCAATCAGGATGAGAAGTTGGGAAAAGTCATCCTCACTCGATTTTTCTCTCCCTGGTCATGAAAAGCAAGGAATGGAAATTCAGTAGAAAATGTTACATGCATTATAGATCTGCTTAATAACACATGACAAGTGCGCATGAGTGATGAGGTCTTTAAGAGACTCTGGTGACATCATCAGTCTAACTTCAGACCTGGTCTGAGACGTGATGTTGATGAGAACGGCTGCAGAGAAAGCAGCTGCAGCGCCGCGTTTATCATCCTTAGTCATCGATGCTTACTTTCCATTACGTCTTAGGAGTTCGGACCTACTCTTTTTCAGCCCAGTGGACTCTTTCCAGTTCAATGCACTGTGGTTGGCGAGTGTAAAGCGAGAGGAAAGTTGGAGAAGGGGGAGGGAGGTGGCAAGATTTCATCAGCCATGCTTTCCTATACCCACCAGTGGTTTATTTTCTAGAACCTAAAATTTGGTGCATGAAGTTGAATAAGTTGGGTCTTTAGAGTGATGTTTTGGGGCCTCCCTGGTGGGTCTAGGGGTTAGGTATCAGCACTACCACTGCTACAGCCTGAGTTTGATCTCCACCTAATCCACATATGGCGCAGCAGGCCTCTCCTGATTTGCCTACTGCTCCCCTTAGCAGTGTATTTCAGTCAATCCACCTGTTCTGCTCCCCACTCTGTCTCTGGTGACTCTCCCACCCCCTGACCCATCACACCTCTGGCCTGCACCCCAGCTCTTCTACACCAAAAAAAAAAAAAGAGTGATGTTTTGGAGTCAGCTGGTGGTCCCCACCCCCAGCTCTGTCTCTCACACGAGCTAGATGACTCTAGACACAGGGACAAGGCCTCTCTCAGTTTCACTTACTTCAACTGAAAAAAATGGGACAAAAGCAGTTACCTAGCATGACAACGGAAACAAAAAGTCCCTGCAGCTATGCTCACCACACAGAAGGCTATAGGTTACTCCCTGTCTAGTCTCCCCCTAATCCCACCAACAAGAAATTGAATTAGTGGCTTTGGGATCCAGAAGAACTAATTTGAAACCTTTGCCTTTTCCTTGTGTAACAACAGTCAAGTTACTTAACAGCTCTACGCTCCAGCTTCCTCATCTGTAAAATAGGAGTAAAAATAGTACTTACCTTGGTCCATCCATACACAAAATACTTAATGAGTGCTCCCTATGTGCCAGAAACTATTCTAGCTTCTGGAAATAGAGTAGTAAACGAGACAAAGTCCCTATCCACATGGAGCTTACAGTCTAGTGCAGGAGATGGGATCAAATAAGTATGAAGGAAATTAGTTTACACAGTGCCTGATGCACAGTAGGGATTAAATGAAGATCAACCTTATTATCTTCTTTCATAGGTTTAAGGCAATATGAATTGTTTTCTTTGCAAAAGTTCAAGGAAATATGCGGCACAAATGGATCTCAATAAACAGAATCATGGGACTGGGAGGAGCTTAGACTTGATCTTGTTACAAAATCCCAGAGCACCCCATCAGAGCTGGGAGAAAATCAGGCATTTATTTGGCTTGGTGTTTTTCAAAATGGGGTTCTTTTCTGGGGTAGCACTGGGAAGCTAAATCAGATCAACTTTCACCTTGTTTTACATCTGGGCTTCCCAGGGAAAAATGCTTTACTTAAAAAAAAAAAACAGAAAACAAAACACAAACAACAACTACTAATCTAGTCAAACATCTACTTGTGCAGACCACAAACTTCAACTTAAAAAGGGGAAAATGGGTGGCGCAAGGTGTTAAGTCTCTGCACTATGAAGCTATCCTCAGTCACTGCAGCGGGAGTTCGATACTCAGCCAGGGACCTGACCCACATGGCGTAGCAGACCTCTCTTGTCTTGCCTGCTGCTCCCCTCAGCAGAGTACTTCAGTCAATCTGCCTCTTCTGGGGCCTCCCCGGTGGCACAGCGGTTAAGCGCTGCACTGTGGAGCTGTCGGCAGTGGTGATGCGAGTTCGACGCCCGGCCAGGGAGAATCCCACATGGCGCTGCAGACCTCTCTTGCCTCGCCCACTGCTCCCCTCAGCAGTGTATTTCTGATCTGCCTGTTCTGCTCCCCACTCTGTCTCTGGTGAACCCTCTGGCCGCCCCACGCCTCTGGCCTGTACCCCAGCTTGTATGTATAAATAAAAAATAAATCTTAAAAAAAAAAATCTGCCTCTTCTGCTCCCCACTCTGTCTCTGTGAATTCTCTCACCACCCCACACCTCTAGCCTACCCCTAGTTCTTGTATGCATAAATAAATAAATCTTTTTAAAAAAGGGGGAAAACCTCTCCCCAGCTGGTGGCACAGCCGTACTTGTCAAATGGGACAGCTTTTCAATCATGCGATATCTGCGCCGTCCCCAGAAATTCAATTGGCAATTATGTGGTACACACCTACTTGAGGGGTGCCCTGGGAATTCAGAGATTTGTCCTTCCTCCTGACCCGTAGACGCTTCAAAGCAAGTCGAGGGTCCTTCCCCAAGGCATGACTTGAGATGACTGCAGTACTGGCCAACATAGAAGCCTAGCTTCCTGCTCCATAAAAATGACGAGCTAATTATGTTTGCTAGTCTAGGGTGCTAAGTTTTGGGGTAATTTTTACACAGCAATAGATAATTGATGCACCACCTTCCTATAAAGTCTACTTTGCCCTCTGTGTTCCTCATCCACCAAATAACACAAATCACAACTTTCTCCTTCATCCTTTATTTGCAACAGCATACTGACTGCCCTACATCCCAACTCCTGAAGCTCTCTCCAGATCTGGCCCATACTCAGAGATCCTACAATAGGTCAGGGCTGCCCCATCTTTCACCTGGACTATTGAGTAGCTTTCCCACTGCTTTCCCTGCTCTCAGGTCACCCCTCTAACTCATCTCGAACAAGGGGCTACTGGAGTAATTTTTCTAAAATGCAAATAGAATATTAACATTCCTCTGCCTATAATCCTTGCTTATGGAATGAAGCCCGAGTCCCATAGCATGTCCTGCACGTTCCTCTGTGACCTGGCATCTGTCTCACACTCTAGCTTTATTTCCTCCTATCCACTATGGCATATCTTGGGCTCCAACTGTGCTGAACTGTTCTAGTTCTAGGTTGCTTTCCTGCCTCTGCCTTTATACTTTTCTGTCTGAAGACAACTTTATCAAATATTTATTGAGCACTTATGAAATACTAGGTGGTGTTGGATATACTGAGGATAAAACACTGAACAAGATAAAGGATGTTTAAACCCCTTGCCTTCTTGGAGTTTACATTCTAGTGGAGCGAACACAAACAAGTTAATAACTAAAGGTGGGTGGAGGGGACGTTTGGGTGATTTAGATATGATGGTCAGAGGCCTTTCCAAATAGGTGATATTTATCATCTCATTATCTTCTGGCTTACATAATGATGTTCTTACCTTGGGTTTGTTTTTTGTTTTGTTTTTGTGGCGGTGGGGGTGGGGGAACAAGAGGGTTATTATTCTTTATTCCTCTGAAAACAATATATCTTTTCTGTCTAACTCCTTTTAAAAATTTCCTGTCATCACTGGTTTTCCACAATTTGATTATGATAATCTTTGGTGGTGGTGGTGGTGGTGTATGTGTGTCCTATCTAGAGTCTCTTGAGCTTGAACTTCTTGGATTGTGGGTTTGTCATTTTCATTACAATTGGAAGTTTTTGATCATTTTTTCAAATATTTTTCTGTATCTTCCTTGTCTCTTAGATTGCTCAGGAAACTCCAATTACGCATACATTAGACCACTTGCTATTGTACCGGTCATTGAAAATCTGTTCATTTATTTGTCCTGTCATTTTCCTCTCTGTCTTTCTTTTTGGTCTTTCTTTTTGGACAGATTCCATTGCTATAGCTTCAAATTCATCGATTATTTCTTCTGTAGTATCTAATCTGCTGTTAATCCTTTTCAGTGAAATTTTCATTTCAGATATATATTTTCTTTTATGTAAGCTCCATTTAATCTCTCTAATAGCTTTTTCTCTTTAGTAAGCTCATATTTTCCTTAATTTTTTTGTACAAAGTTATAATAGCTATTTGAACATCATTTTCCTACAATTTTTGCAATTTCTAATATTTCTGGGTCTGTTTCTATTGATTTCCCCCCTTGGTCTGGATCAGCTTTTCCTGATCTATGGATATCTGGTTTGTTTATTTGCATTTAAGTTGATGCTGGAATTCTGAATGTTATAATGCTAAATGTCTTGAATTTTGCTTCTTTTAAAAAGCATTAGTCTTTGTTGATAGTTACTTGCAGATTAGTTTGATATTTTTATGGCTCATTGTTTAAGATTTACTAGGTTTCTAGATCTCTTTTCCTGATTTTCCTCCCTTTTAGAGTTCTGCCCACAGAATTCCAGCCACCTTGACCTTTCTAAACTTTGATCTCCAAATCAAACTGAGGCAACCATCTGGGCCCCCCACCCGTTTTCCTCAGGTATCACAGTGCTGTGTTGTCTATGTGTCAAAAATCTGAAAACACATACTTCTTATATTTTGTCTGGTTTCCTAGTTGTTTTCAGAAGAATGTTAAGTCCAGTCTTTGTTATTTCATTATGACCAGACGCAAAAGTCTTGGAAGGTGACTTATGAACAGAGACTGAATGGAGTGAACAAATAAGCCATTTGAACATCTAAGGAAGAGCACTCCAGCTGGAGAGAACAGCAAGAACAAAGGCCACTTTGGATAAACAGTAAGAAGTGAGCAAGAGGAGTGTGTTAAGAGATGAGGTCAGATAGAAAGAAGGGGAAGATCATGTAGTGTCTTGTAGGCATGGTAAGGAGCCAGGATTTTAAGTGCAGTGAGAAGGCCATTGGAGAGTTTGCACAAGGAAAGTAATTTGGTCTGACTTACATTTGAAAAGAATCACTTTGGCTACAGTGAGGGAAAAAATAGGCTACAGGCAGCAAGGGTGGAAATAAGGACATTAGTTGGGAGCTGTTGCTGTGGTACAAGTGCAGAGTGATGGCTGCCTACAGTGGGACGGGAGCCACAGAGTTCACCAGCAGTGGATAAGTAGCATGGGTTTTCAAGTCTATTTGCAAGTGTTTCTTGTGGATTGGGTATAGGAAGTAATGAATAAGAAGATAAAAGGATGACTCAGGTTTTTTGTTTGAGCAACTGAATAGCATTAAACAGCAACTGAAACAGGAAAGGTAATGAAACAGGTTTGGGAGAGAGTTTGATTTTGGACATGTCAACAGTGAGATATGCCCACTAGAAATCCAAGGAGAGTGTCACAGAGAGCGGTGGGAGACCGCTCTGGCGCTCAAGGAGAGGTCAAGACAGGAGATCCAAATTTAGGAGCCAACAGCCTATTGCTGGTACTTAATGCCATGGGCTGGGGGAGACCATTTAGGGAGTGACTAAGATAAGAGGAGAACTTTTCAAGGACTGAGTTCTGGGGATCCCTAATGCTGGCAGGTCTAGAGAAGGGGTTGAAGAACATCAGCCTGTAAGGTAGGAGGGAAACCAGGAGAGTGCAGCACATATCAGATAAGAATACAGATTTCTCCGCTTGGCACATTCTTCGTGCCTCAAATTCCCGTTTATGCATCTTTTTCTCTGGGAAGCATCCTCCGAGTTAGGTAAAGTTGAGTGCTCTGCTTTCTGTGCTTTTTGGCATCCTTTTCAAAGCCTGCTTACAGTGTTTGTTACAGGAGTTGTCTTCTCCACTGAACCCTGCAGCAGTTGGGGGTAGGGATGGTACCCTATCCATATCCATGTGCCCCACAACGAGTTTAGGGCTTATCTCAGCGGGTACCCAGGGAACGTGTTAGTGAAGGCTTAAATGTCAGAAGAGGTCAAGGCAGCCTTTAGAGAAAAGGTGGGGTTTGAGTAGCCCCTTGTCAGAAGGCATTAATTTCAAAAAACCCCATAAAAACAATGGAATAGGAGAGAGCATGCCAGACCACGACAGAAGAGAACAGACAAAATTGGGAAGCGCAAATTATGTCCAAGAGACCGGACATTGCTGGGTTGGCAGTACCACAGGGCTCAGAGAGGGACCAGGGAAATGGGGCTGGAGCCAGACTGGGAGGCAACGAAAGCCAGGCTAAGGACTCGGGTCTCAAACAATGCTCCTTGAAACACCAGTGTTCCAGGTAAGTTAAAAATATGAATACCTCACAGCTTCCTCTAAGTCAAAGTACCTCTTCAGGTGCACATTTGAGAACTGTTGTTGTTAAAGATAATAACATAATCAAAACTCTTATTTACAAGGTGATCGCTGTGCACTCAGTCCTACACCAAGGTCCCACACAGCTTGCTCTCATTCGATCTTAACAGCGCTTCTGACAGGTAGATCTAAGTGTCTGCTTACAGGCAAGGAAACTGAGGCTAAGAAAGGTCAACTCACCAAGCTCACCAGCTAGAGTTGCTTCAAGGAGAAGCTGGGAGGAGCTCAAACCCAGCACCTCTGAAAACAAAACCTGCTGTGATTGCGAGGTTGCAGCTGCCCGAGGGTGTCCAGGCAGGGGGAAAAGCAGCAGCAAACTGTGAGGTAGGAGGGAAGCCAGGAGCGTGTGGCACACCTTAGATAAGAATATACATTTCTCTGCTTGGCAGAGAAAGAACAGGAAGAAAGAAGAGAGGCACCTCAGGATGGGGCCGGAGGTGGGGCAATGGCTATCGCCTCCAGACATCTAAGGGGAAGGCTCATGGGCCAAGGACAGAATTAGACACAGAGCTAGAGGGAGATACAGACCAAGCAATGGAACTGGGAAAGAATGTTCTTGAAAACCGAGCTGGATTTCTGCCATATGAATCATCTACCCCAGACGGACCTGACGGTTGAAGCCAAGGTCACACTGCAGCCCTCAAGAAGACTGACGTGAGGAGATGTTGCTAGGAACGGCCTGGGCAATGACAGGGGGACAGGGAGGAATGACAGGGTGGCCATGTTCTCAGGCAACAGATTACAGGAAATCTGCCCACAGCCTGAGCCGAGCCAGCAGCAGCTCCAGGCCAACACCATTTCCCAAGCAGTTATTGTGGCTGTGATTGGAAAGGGGTCACGGTCACATGTCTAAAATAAATGTCATTTTGTTGGCGAGAGTGTGTGTTCTGGAATGTTGCAGGGCCAGGCTCAGGCTCCAAGCAGACAGGGCTCGCTTCATGGCAGAGAAAGAACTTATTATGCATTCACAGAGCCCTACAGTGCGCAGAGCCCTTCATAATCTTTATCTTGTGTGAGCTGGACAACCCCATCAGTTGGGCCAAGAACTTGAGGCCCAGAGAAGTTAGGTGACTTACGCATGCACACACAGCAAGTCAAAGGCAGAACCACGCGTCATCCCTCTACCTTTGGGTTCCAAGTTAATTCAGGCTTTTAAGACCCAAACTAATGAGGTTTTTAACAAGTAATGTGAAAAAAGAAAGTAAAAGAGGACTCCAAGGAGAGAGAGGATATTTTCTCAGTCTCTGTGAACCTGCAGTGTATGGCAACACATTCCAACAGCTCGGACTTCACAGCTTTGACAAAGGGTTTTCACCTAAGTCACTTCACACTACTGCTACGAAGGCAGGCTGGGAAGTGAGTTTAGCTGGTTTACATAAAGAAACAGAGACTCAGGGGTGGAGGAACTTGCCCAAAGTCACACAGCTGGAAAGAGGAAGTGTACCTTCTGGAGCTTCGTTCCCAGCACTGTAC
>PVIJ01018188.1:0-27080 GCA_004024925.1 Scalopus aquaticus | reverse complement strand
CTCTGTGGCTCAAGCATGCCATGCTGCAGCTCCCCACACCGTCATCATCTTTCCCCACCATCTCTTGGACCCTCCTGCCACCCACGTCCACCTCCCTGGGCCTGTTCACCCAGAATTGGTGTGCAAAGTGCAACCTCTCCTTTTGCCTAACCTCTGACCTAGTCTTCCACATGCGGTCCCACCACAAAAAGGAGAATGCGGGGCCTGACCTACATTCTAAGAAGCCAAGAGCAGAGGCCCTCACATGCCCCATTTGCCACGAGTACTTCCGGGATCGCCACCATCTCTCCCGGCACATGACTTCTCACAGGGAACAGGTGACTCCAGCCTTGGCCAGGAAGCAGAGATGAGGCTTACCAGGCCTTCCTTTGCAAAGGCTATTCCCACAGTTTTCTGAAGCACTGTCCTGACTAGAGTTCATAGATGAGCAACTCCACCATGATTTGAAAAGGACCATCAAGGCCCTGTGATGTGCTCTGATGTCAATAAAGCCATGAAATTAAATATAATGCACTTGGGTGGTCTAGAGTCTGATGACCAATGACCGTAAGGTGATCCTAACATCAGAAAAAAATGGAGGCCTTCTTCTGACACCATTCCTTTTACCCTGGATGGAAGTAATTTGTCACACAGCCTGGGCTCGGTGATAGAGAAATCTGCATTCAAGTATCGGTCCTTTCACAGACTAGTCCTGATTTCGGATAAAATGCTTTAACCATTTGAACCTTCATTATTTTACCTGTAAAATGGAGATTGTGACACCTGTATCTTGGTATTGCAGGAGTTAAATGGGATGATGTGTGGAAAACAGCTGGCACTGGCATGGCACCGGGCACAGCGTGATCACTGAGTAAATGACATTTATCATCATTGTCTGGAGTAGTCGGCAGTTGTTACATAACAAAATCTCAGTGGCAAACTACTCAAAGCATCGATTTCTTAACTGTGGGTCTGTGATTTGATGGGTTGAACTGGGCTGCGCTCCAAGTTTTAGATTGGATTTAAGGTCATGCTCTTTTTATGGGACCCACAAGCTATCTAGGTCATGCTTCGCCCAGGGTTGTGCCAAGTGCACAAAGGTCAAGGCCATGAGACAAGCATATCTCAAGTCTCTGCTTGGGTCAATTCCACTAATGTGCCCTTGGCCAAACCAAGTCTCACAGCCAAGTGTAAATTTAAGGGGCAAAATGAGCACCCTGCCCATGGTGAGGAAGTGGATGTATGATGCTACCATGGAGCCTGAAGAAATGAGACCAGTAATCCGGCCTGCCACCTGGTCCATGGTTTTCCATGTTCTAAATATGTGAAAAACATGTATGTGAAAGGAGAAATGGAAAAACACTCTCATGCACACACACACACACACACACACACACACATGCACATACAAATACCTTCGCTCTCAAGAATGGAGCAAAATATTAAGGCTTGAAACATTGTCAGGAAATAGTTCTGGGTACATTTATTAATAATCAAAAGCATGTTGGGTTTTTCTCAGTAACTCTTCCGTTTATTCACATTTGTCATTATTCCTAGTAATGCAGACATTGGTTCGTAAGGTCTGATGTAATAGACCAGTTTGTGTGAAAACCATTTGTTGGGTGGACTGTAACTTTGTACAGGGTCTTAGAGGCTGGCTCTTTGGTATCCCTGGTGACTCCAGCAGAGCTGAGTTGTGTGGTCCCAGGGCACCAACTAACAGCTTCATTATCCTCCTTGGCCCAGGATTCCCTGTCTCATCCTGGGGCTTGCTCTGCTCTGAGGGAGACCTTGAGCTCTGCAGGTGCAAGTTTCTCACCCTGCTAGACTGGGCTTGGTGGCCAGAGTCAGTACAGGGACAGGTTGCAGTGGGCAAGCAGAGTAGGCTCCCAGCCCTCCACCCGCCACTCTCCCTCCTGTAGACGCTGCCAGTCAGGATGCCACCTGGCACTGGATCTTACTTTTGGGTCCTGCAGCAGCTGGAAAACGACCGTGGGAGGAACGTGGGAACGAAGGATAGACTTGCTCTGAGGAAATAAACTGGGAGGGTTTGAGGCTGGAGTGAGGGAATTCTAAGAAACCTGGGCCTGACCTCTGGGCCTGTGTGTCTCACACGGGCACCCGTACTGCACTAGACGCGGTACCCGGGAAGGAAATGAGCTGTAAGTGCAAGCTGCACACCAGATTTCAAAGACTCTGTGTAAGGCCATCTCTTTCATGGTTACTTTTATATTGAGTATGTATTAAAATCAGTACTGTGAATACAGTGAGTCAAATAAATTACATTATTGAATGTACTTTTAAAATTGGTTTCACCTACTTCTTTTTACCTTTTTAAAATGTAACTGCTAGAAAAGGTAAAGATACCTGTAACATGTGCTCATGTTATAACTCCACTGGACAGAGATACTCTGTTTGACACCTGGGACTGGGGGTTAGATGTTGAGAAGCATGGGTTGGGTAAGTCTGGAGGCCACCTCCCTGATGTAACTACTATGGAGGGGTTGTCTTTGAAGGGGACGGGCTCCCTTTCCCTACATCTCTAGAGAGGATGCTGGAAGTCATGAAGAGACCAAGGGGTGACGTCCACGGTGTCTCCCCCTCTTAGCCTAAGGTTGCTCAGCAAGCCTCTGTGCTGCTAGAGGGTGGGGGGAGGAGGGGAAGGAGCTCAGGTGGTACTACTCACTGGAGTGACCTTGTTGTTTGGCTCAGAGGTCTGCCCACCCCAGGGTGCTACCTTTGGAGGCCCTCCCAGGGGTCCTGCAACCTGGGCTCCACCTTGCCTGCACTAGCGTGTGCTGGAGTATCTCCTTGGCCCTGTAGCTTCCACAGAGACAGCTATGTGGAGGGACCACACCCACCCCCTCCCACGAGCTGCCATCTGCAGCCTCCAATGAGCGGTGTGTGGGGATGGTGATGTAAAGGTGGGTATCATCCACGTGGTAGGTTTGAGGTAGCCGGCAGTCCCCACTCATGACCTCCCCAATGACCAGAGCACGGCCCAGCCTTTTCATGAAATAGGTAGACTCCTCTGCGGCGCCGGACTTCATTCCGCTGGTCAGAAAGACCACACTCTTCTTGGAGCCATAGCGTTCACCTGTGAGACAGAAAGTCGACACCAGGAGTCCTCACCACCTGGGGTACCTGCCTTCTCTATGCTGTGGGCCCACAGGGGATGATCTGGGATTTGGCTGTGTCCTTGCGTCCACGTGCAAATCACTCTACCCTTCTGAGCCCCAGTTTCTGCACCTGCATAGTGGGGGTAAGAAAGTAGCCCTGTAACCAGCAGCAGGGCCTTGAGAGCCTGGATTCAAGTTCTTGTTGCCAAGTTGTGGGGAAAAGCTTGGCTTTCCTGAGGAAAGGATCTTCCTTTTCATGAAGCTTGAAAAAACTATCCTGACTAGACTTTTCACTTTGTTCCCTCAGAAGAACCAAATTTGTCACTTAAACGGTAACTCTCTAGGATAGTGAGGTCCAATAGAAATGTAACATGAGCCAGAATGTGAGACACAGATGTCATTTTAAGTTTTCTAAATAAGGAAAAAGAATCAGATGAAGTGAATTTTAATAATGTTTAGTTGAACCTGATATATCCAGTATAAGTTCTCCTCAGAATATAATCCAATGAAAATGTTAATGAAAAATTTAATTTTTTTTCGTAAAACATCTTCCAGATCTGGTGTGCACTTTACACTGAACAATAGCAATTCAGCTCAGTCACATTTGAATCACCAAATGTGGCCAGTGGCTTCAGTGTTGGACATGGCAATTCTAGGAGCCCAGGATCTGCAGATCTGAGTTGTTCTGAGCTCTTGGTCTTGAATGTCTGCTTGAATTTAGAATTCACCTGGTCCTGACTTTTATTTACATTTTGTAATATTATTGAACATAGTCCTGGAAGCTCTGTCTCCAAATGCTTGTGTGATAAAGAAGTGTCTAAATGAAAGTCATGGAGGGCACTTCTGGTCATATGCACACCCCGGTGGGTCTTCCAGCTCCCTCTTGTCAATGGGAATGTAGGTCCGTTGCTTTTGCATGCTCTGCAAGGGACATGGCCAAGGCTGGGGGCGTCGTGGCTCTTAAAGCACAGGGCTGCTCGGCTCTTTTGGCCACAGCTCTGGGTGCAGGGCAGGTAATGGAAGCTCTGTCAAAGTCATGACCTTTTTTCAGACAACTGTGCTGAACTGTTGCTTCAAGTTCAGGTAAGATATGCACTCGAAAGCTCATAGAGTTTGGTGATGGCAGGGAATCCTCTAGGTATGCATTTCTCTTCCGAGCTTATAGTTATAGTCGCTAGAATGGGGGTCATATTGATTTTAGGCAAACCAGTGTTAAATTTTTGGTTCACTTATTAGCGGAGTGCCTTAGATATTAGACCCAGTTGAGCCTCATTTTTCTC
Organism: Scalopus aquaticus; assembly: GCA_004024925.1. Lineage (NCBI taxonomy): Eukaryota > Metazoa > Chordata > Mammalia > Eulipotyphla > Talpidae > Scalopus > Scalopus aquaticus. The sequence continues at coordinate 22,702 of PVIJ01018188.1, read as the reverse complement.
CTCTAGAAAATGGGTATAATGGCATGTTTCACGGGGTGAAAGATCATATGTATCAAGTGCACAGCGTAGGACTGGAGATTTACATTCCCTTCCTGAAAACAGATGTCTTTCCTTATTTTCCAGAAGCTTCCAGAAGGAGAATACAAAGGGGCAGGATTCACCTGTGAGTTGGGTGTGGGTCCAGAGCTCACTGGCAGAGTCATTGGGACGTCTATAGATCTTGTCTAGAAGAACTGGAGGACCTTCATGAAAAAAGTAGGAGCAGAGGGCAGGGATGGAAGAGGTGGGGCCACCAGTGTTGAACCTGGGGAAAGAGAAGTGGAGGTCACTGAGAGGCTGAGCTCTCAGTAAGGCCTCGGTGCCCTGCTGGGAGCCCTAGATCTTCACCCTGTGGAGGGTCTAATTCCAGGCAGCCTGTTGCAGTGTTCCAAGCCACAGTGCTGTCTTGTGTAGCTGCCTTCCTCCTGTGTCCTTTTCAGTTGGTGGACAGAGGTCTAGGGCTAAACTCAGGAGCTGGTTTGTGGCTCCCAGCTCTAGTAAGCCTTTAATCTGGATCAATTCAAGTATGTCAGCCCAGGGGTCTGGCTGAGATACTTTGACGCAGAAGGTATGTTGGATCTCATTGCTGTGCTACTCTGTGTGAAACAATTTGAATGACAGCTATTTATTTTGAGTTCCTGCCACCCGCAGGCACTGAGTTCCATGCTTTATAAGCTGACAGTCTTCACTTGAGCCTTTCAAAGCAGTTATTAACCATCAATCACATTACATTTTCCCACTACACTGGGCCAGCTTGCTCTGGAATTAGAGAGAATTCACTGTTGGCCTGCTTCGGATTCTGCCTCTCTGTGACCTTAAGGAAGTTTCTCACTTAGGTTAAGTGAGAAAATATGTGTAAAGCAATGCACAGTGTCAGAAAAGAAGGAAGTGTTCAATTACTGCTAAGTTTCTCCATGTTAGCTATTATCTCTGTTTTATAGCTGAAGTCCAGTAACTAACTGAAGCCCACCATCTAGGTAGAAGGGCCTGTGGGGCAGTGAGAAGGAGACAACGGGGTCACAGATAATGCAGAGACTGATTCTAAGGTCATCATCAACTTCAGGGCTTGAACTTTATTCCCACGTCCAGCTAATACCTCCTGAAAATCAGAGTGGTTCCCTACAGCTTTCAAATGATACGAGTAACATGTCTGGACCCCTGTGTGTGCCGTGGTGGGTGGGACAGGTACCCGCCCTTCATCACCATGGCACCAGGGATTCTAAGTCAGAGGATCTTTTTTTTTTTTTAAAGATTTATTTATTTATACATACAAGCTGGGGTACAGGCCAGAGGCGTGGGGCGGCGAGAGGGTTCACCAGAGACAGAGTGGGGAGCAGAACAGGCAGATCAGAGATACACTACTGAGGGGAGCAGCAGGCGAGGCAGGAGAGGTCTGCCGCGCCATGTGGGACTCCCCCCGGCTGGGCGTCGAACTCGCATCGTGAGCTGCCGGCAGCTCTACAGCGCAGCACTCAACCGCTGCGCCACCAGGGAGGCCCCTAAGTCAGAGGATCTTAACTCTAACACCCAAGGAAGGTCCAGTCTCCTCACTAAGGAAGGACACTGCTGGTTGTGGGCTTGGCCCATGGCTGCAGCTTGCAGGGAGAACCAAGTTGTAGGATTTGGGTCTCTGTAGTCCCGCCTTCACAGGTGACCAGATCATCCCCTGCATGGAGGGCACGAGTCAGCCCAGAGGAAATGCTGAACTCAGACTTCTTGCTCCTGCTCAGAACATGGGTCCTGCTTGCAACTGACTTGCCACAAATATCTGAGAATACCTACCAAGGCCTTTGTCTTGCACCCTGGGGGTGGGCATTTCCTTCATTGAACAGAGGAAGCAACTAGGACTCAGAGTGTGTGTGCACAGGCAGGAAGTTCTGCCCAAGCAGGCTGCCCAGACACTGGGGCTGCGCGGGCACAGCATGTGGCAGCTGTGTCTCAGTAGGCAGCCCTGGGAGGGGCAGGGGGTTCTCTCAGCACACTGGAGAGCCATAATCTGTTCTCTGGAAATCATTATCTAAGGATATTTATTAAGTGGCTTATGAAGGCCAAAGAGGTCAATTTGCTAAAACAAACATATTTTTAGCTCATTAGGGTTTGTTTAACACCCAGGTAACATATGGTCACTTCACTCCACCATTTGCATCCAGCGAGGCGAGCCTGATTCGTTATAGTAATAAGGCCTCCTTACTCCCCACCGGGAAGAATGGGCCTTCCCCGCCACCTCCCTGTGGCGAACCACAGGGCAGAGGAGCCTTTCTGCTCTTCTGAAGACATTTTTTCATCATTATGGTGCCCAATAGAACCTCTGTACCAGGAAGAGCAGGGGATGAAAATCAGGAATACTTAATGTATTTACATTATTTCTTTAAAACTAATGTTATTGAACACTCAATATACTACAGCATAATTTAAACATAACTTTTACATGCACTGGAAAACCAAATCATTTGTGTGACCTGCTTTATTGCAATATTTGCTTTATTGTAGTGGTCTGGAACTGAACCTCCCTATATTGTTTTATGTTACTTTTCCCCCTCCATGCTCATTATGGAAATTTTTAGGTGGTATAGTAAATATTCATGTATACATAGATTTAACCACTGACATTTTATTGCCCTTTATCTTTTACCTATCATCTCTTTTGTGTCTCTCCAACATGTCTCACCAAGATTCCATTTTGGGGGATGCATTTCAAAACAAGGTGATTATCTTTATTTTATTTTAATCCTTTTTCTTTCAAAAAATAAATAAAATAAGTAAAGCATTTTCATTTTCATGAGTTAAATAATTGCTAAATGTGTGAACAATCTTTTCCCAGATATTCAAACTCAGCCTTTGTCAGAAACCAATAACAACTGTTTAAAGTTTAACCGTCTCCACCTTTCCCTGGTCCTATGTGGAAGCATAATGGAGGAGATCTGTCTATCCATCTCTGTATGTCCACCCATACATCCATATATTTAAAGTCATCTCATAATAGTATACATAGTGATTTGCATTTTGTTTTACTTACTTAAACATATAGCAGAACCACCCTTCCAAGTTGAAGTATACACAAAAAGTTTATCCTTTTAACAACTGCATAATAGTCCTTGATAATTTATGGATCCATTCCTCTAGTGAGGGATATTTAAAGTTGTTTAGTTTTTGCTTCTAGAAACAATATTGTGATAAATGTTCTCAAACACATGTTCCTGAAAGCTGGTATTTCTTGTTTCTGTATAGTGACTCCTCAGATATGGACTTGCAGAAAACTTTGAGTTATATAACAAATAATAAGGTCATAATACCTTATAGAAAGAATAAATAAGCTCTTAAAAGTTATGTATTATCTATATATATTATATAACATTTTTTTCTTTTTGCCATTTCATATGTAATTTACATACAATAAATTTCTCTTAATTTTTTTTAATTTTTGAATGGTTTTTTATTTATATCTTTTACATTATTGTGTACTTCCCATGTTTTAATTTTTTTATTGCAGTAATGCGGTTTACAACACTGTATATGGCTTAGAGGTATAGGATCACGCCCAGGTGTGCATTCCCCAATCACACCCACCACCAAGGCACCCACATTCTTCCCACCACAGTCCATTGCGCAGTCCTGGCTTTTTCCCCTCTCTTCTCTATCCCTCTAGTAGTGTTATTTCTACAGCAGATTTCTAGGCTTTGTTGTTGGTTCAGTTTTATCTGAACTTTTGTGTATTTTCCCCCTCTATATTCCACATATAAGTGACACCATCTGGTGTTTATCTTTCTACTTCTAACATTCGCTTAGTATAATCCTCTCCAATTCCATCCATATTGTTGCAAGTGAAACTGCCCATGTTTGAAGTGAATTTGACATGTATATACACCCATGACACTGTCTCTACATCAAGATAATGTCTATATTGCCTCATCCTCACTTTCTCCTCGTATGTCTTTGTTACCCACCCCCCACCGCATCTCCAGCTGTGCAGACTGATCTGCATTCTGTCATTATGATAGATGCATTTTTTAGAATTTTATATAAATGGAATTATGCCATGTATACTCTTTTAGTCTGTCTACTTTTTCTTAGCATAAAGATTTTGCGATACACCTACATTGTTGAATGAACCATCAGTTTATTTTTTATTTTATTGCTGAATAGTAGTCCATTCTATAGATACACCACAATCAATTATCCACTAATAGGCTAATACTTCTTCCTTCCATGATCGTTCCTTTCAGTATATAGCTATTACAAAGAACACTACTGTGAAGATTGGAGTATATGCTTATGCATGAACATAGGTTTTTTTTTTTCTTGGATCAGAATGTATATTTAATGTATTAAGAAACAAACTATTTTACGAAATTTAATTCTCAACTGTCCCAGGAGCTAAGAAGTACTGCTGTATTCGTGGAAGGAGAATTGGAATCATTTATTTCTTGTTCCCCCTTTTCAACTGACAATTTTCACAGCTTTGTGCCATGAAAGAAAAACAATAACTGATGTCCCAGAATATAGACCATTCCAGCTGTTAATCACTCTCCTTCGGAGCTGTTCACAGTCCAGAGAGGACATCGTTCGTGGGATGTGGAGGCAGAAGGGAATTAAACTGCAAGTGCAGCTCTCACTTAAGCCTCCAAGAGGCACTGTGTATCAGGCAATGAACCGAGATGGGAAAGGGGACTTTGAACCAGGTATGTTTTAAGGTATCAGGGGCACAGAATAGTGACCAAGGTCCTATCAGCAGTGGGCATGATGCCTGCTTTCATTTTCTGCAGCTTGGAAAGTTCTTGGAAGCACATGGTGGTTCTTCCCCTTGCCTACAACTGGCATCTGTGCGGTGGAGGCAGAAATTATGTAAACAACGAGAGCATGCTGTCAGCCCAGAGACAAAGCACCAGAGTGCAGCGGCTAAGGAGCTTCTTGGAATGTATGATTTTCACAAATAAAGACAGAGAAGTTTAGAATCTGGAGACAGTTCATGCAGAACCAATGATTTTTTTTTACCAGGACTGTGAGAATAGTTGCCAACAGTCAAGTGAACCTCCTGCTGCCCCAAACCACGGGGCTCAAGCAGTATCTGTCCACAGAGATGACTGCCGTCACAGGACTCATTCACAGCATGCGTCCATGGCGATTTCCCCTAACCACTGTCCCTCCAGTTTTGTGGATGAGGAAGCTGAGACTCTGAACTTGCACAAGATCACAGAACTGAGGAAAAATGTGTCAACTGAAGGCAGAGGAGACATTGCCATCCGCTAGGGAGTCCACATACACTCACCAAGGCTTTGGGGCCTGTGTCTGCATCAGACCCCCAGGCATGGATTTGTGGCCGGAGTGGGAGAGGGGTTTGAGTTGGGACTAGTTCTCCTATGGCTTTGCAACCTTAGTGATGTCGTGTCTCCATCACTCCAGGGCAGATAGTCTGCAGGATGCTGGGGGAACCCAAACCCAGCAGGTAGAGCATCACCACCAGCTCCCCAGAAACTAAGTGATAAGATGGATGACACCGGGGACTGGGGACAGTAGAGTGGTTTGTTAAATAGTCTAGTAAATCTAACAGCAGGATCACCTGGGCGGCCAGGAGCACGTAGGGCAGCAGACCCCGCAGTACCTGGGGCTGGTCAGGCCCGGGGACTGAGGCTGGGACCACTTACTAGGATGCAGGCTTGATGTGAGGACTGCTCTGGGGCTGGGAAGGGGGATCAGGAGCTGAATAGGCTAGGGACCAGCGCAGGAGGCAACAGAAGGTGGTCCTTCTCCTTCCCTTGAGCCCCCTCATTCTGCTTTGCAAGGTACCTAGTATGGAACCAATCTTGGGAGGTTGGTATATTGGTTGAGGATTGTCTAGATCAAGGAGATACCTAATGAACCCTCCCAAGAGTCACCTTCATCACCTGTGTGCTCCTCCATCAGCACCCCGAGGAGTTTCTGTAGTTGAGTAGAGATCCCTGTGCTTAGGCTGTGTGTCTGAGCCCCGCTGCAGTGAGGGCTTGGTCTGCAGGGGCATCTAGTCCCTGCTGGCAGGTCTGGCGCTGGGGCCTACCTGGTCTCAGGGTAGCCTAGTAAGGAGGGATTAGGGGAGACACTCTGAATCACAAGAGGAGGTGCAAGGGATAGAAACAGATGGTTTCTAAAGGCAGAATGAATTTGAAAAATAATCATCTAATCCACTTGCTCCAGAGCATAAAGCTGTCTTGTTTAATCTTTATTAAAAAAAAAAAAAAAAACACTTTGCTGAACTATAATCTGCATGCACACAATTCACCCAGTGAAAGTGCAAAATTTAATGGTTTTTAGTTTCCTGTGGTCCTGTAACAAATTTTCACAAACTGGGGCTTAAACAACTGAAATTTATTTTCTGTCAGCTCTGGAGGTCTGAGAAGAGGCCACGGCTGGGCACTCTCTCAGGGCACTCAGGGAACAATCGCCACTGCAGGGCTTCCGGCTTCTGGGGCCGTGAGCGTGCCTTGGCGTGCATTTCAGCCTCCAGTCTGCCTCTGTGGTCACGTCCTCTTCTGTCTGTCTGTCTTCTATTCTGTGTGTCTCTCTCATAAGAACACACACAATTGCACTCAGGGCCCGCCTGGAAATCTTCTCAACATCCTCTGTCTCATCTTTTGCTGTTAAGGTTCTGGTCACTTTTAGTGCCCTGTAAAGTCACATCCACAGGTTCTGGGGACCTGGTGGTGCTCAGATGCTTTCAGGACCCCTGTTCAGTCTACCATGGGACTGAGCCAGGTCTGGGAGGCTAGATGATGCTACTAGCCCTTGGATCCTGCATCCTCTGCATCCTGGGCAAGGTCTTTGCCTAAAGTCACGGTTCTGACAGCCCCCATCTCTTCAGGGTCCCCTTTACCTTTCATCCTCTATCGGTTCTGGATGCTGCTGTCTCCGTGGTGATCTACCCACTTTCTCCAAATCCCAGGGATTTTGTTTTTAATTGAAATCTCCCCTAAGAAATCACATTTATTACAAACAAAAAGAGAGGGAAAGATGGGAACATATAAAGTTTAGAATTTAAAAGCAACTCACAATCTGTTCTAACGGCTATGTAATTAAAAAGAACAATGGTGGTTGCTGTTTGTAGCTAGAGGGTATTTTTGCAGATGTGCTGAGCAAATCCATAGTCTGATGGAACGTGCTTGGTGGATCTTCAGGGTGGCTGTGACTATGGTGTTATAGACACACAGTCCCTGGGTGGTCTGGTGGGACAAGAAGTTTCTAGTATAGGAGACCCCCTAGACAGGGCTGGTTGATAGCTATTCTGTTTGTGCTGCATTTTCTGGTGAACATATTTTTCCAATGTAGCCAACGTGTTGTACCTAATCCTTCCCGAGGTCTAGGGCACCCGGGAATGCCCCTGGACAGGCTGTGCAGGGCAGTCGCACTCCCCAGCCCTTTCCTTTTGTGGATTTTGGGGGTGACTCCAAGGCCCCACCCATAGGGTCAGATGTTGCTGCTGGACATGTGTTTGGGATTTGGCTGGGATATCTACTTGTTTCAGTTTATTTTCAGCTTGCCCTGCTTGTCACTATTCATGTGGCACATATCTGTCAGCAGTTTTCCACATGGGACACTCTTCAGTGATGCTGGTTGGCGATGTCCAAGAGAGGAAGTCTTGATGAAATATGTTGTTGGAATCTTGTCAGGTCTCCCAATGCCTTTCCAAGCGAGGGAGCTGCCGAAGCAGGTGATCGTGCAGTCTCTGCAGAACAGCTTCTGCACGGCCTGAGGCACAGCCTGCGCTCCTGTGTCGTGGTTTTGTGTGCAGACCCTGCACTTGTGTGCTGTCTCCAGACTGCAGCAACCCAGGACTCCAGCCAGTCTCCTGACAGAAACTGGTCACTTTGCCCATTGGCCGTTTTCAAACCTAAAACAAAGTGAACCCTAAAATCTATTGCTTGGATTTAACAATTACTATCTGACCTAACAATTATTATCTGATCTGTTTTCTGTTTTTGGAGAATCAGGGAGCTAGTACCAGATTTTCTTCTCAGTGGTGCCTTTGGCCTGGCTTACCTCCTTCATAGCATGGCCTATCTGGGGTCTCACATCCTGTGTCTGGGGTCACTGACATACTGTTGCTGCTGCTGCTGAGCCTGTCCACCAGATGCTGTCCTTGCAGGTGATAATTTTCCTCCGTGATGTATCCTTTTCTTTTTTTCCTTCCTTGCCCCCCAGGTCCATCAGACATGTGTATTGGCGTAAATCAGAAATAATTCTGAGGACTAATGTAGAGTCGTCTGTATTTTATTTGCCTATAAACTATGATCTATCACTTCATAGAAGAGAGGGAAATATCCAAACACCTTACAAACTTCATTTAGCTTTTATGAGTATTATTTCACTGTCTTTATTTTGTTCACTTTGACCAAACTTGAAGAGGCCTTGGCCCCTCACAGTTCGCTGGCTGTATCTGCCTCAGTGGGGGTCCTGCAGCCCCCATCAAGTAGGCTCAAAAGTCAGAGCGCTCCAGGGGAAGGGGATCCTCAGTCAGAACAAAGCCTCACAGGAGGAGCTGTGGAGAGGCAGACTTTGGCCCAGACCAGGCTCAGGCCATCTCTCCGATAGGCAGAGTCACCCGCTAGGGGAAGGGTGAGTAAGAAGTGTACAAGAAAGTAGAGGCCAATCTCGTGAGATTTCTGACTGGGGTGGATACTCTGATTGGAAAAGGAGAAAGTTCTGGCAGCTTTTTTCCATTGGATCCTAAGTAAACCACCTGTTTCCAGGTCTGCCTGCTTGCTATGGTCTCCAGCGTCCTTGTTAAAGGGAAGTCTGGGAAAACCTGGCCCCTGCTACATCAGGCTGCTCCCAGCTTTCCCAGGAACCCAGAAGCCCCCAAGAGCTGCCAATTTGGATGATGGAATAGGCCACCTTTGAGAACTGAACAGCATGGCTGCCTTTGGTTCACAAATGGGAGAAAGCCTCTGGGTCTCTGTGGACCAGACAGGAGGGGGTGGGGCTGGTTCCCAGGCTCAAGCCTCAGACCTCAGGGCAAGCTCCCTGTCACATTAGGATCAAGTCGTTGCTTAGGCCTGAAACAGCCTCCAGTGTCTCTCTGGGACTTGGAGAACCATACCGACCACACACATGCATTCAAGATCAGCTCCATCATTTGCAGGGCCAAGTTCAGAATGAAAATGCAGGGGTCTTGTTAAAAAATTACTATGAATTTTAAGATGGTGACAGTAGAACATGAAGCCAGTGGCCCTGTTCGGCTGCCCAGGCCACGCATCTGCGTCCGTGTGCGTTGCGGATTCCCGGGCACGCAAGCCCTGCAGTGAGAAGAGAGCAGCGCCTGCTTGCCTCCTTCGCATCGCGTCAGACCAGGCTTCTGCTGTGGGAGGGAACACTCGCAGAGCGGGGCTTGGCCCGGCCCCCCACCACATACACCGATTTGGCATGCTCCCCTGCTGGACCTCTGCTTCCTCCTCTTGTAGCCCCTTGAGATGGGTCCAGATGCAGAGGCCCTAGGGGCAGGCAGGGCAGAACTGTAAGGCAGATTCTGGGGCGGGACCCAGGACAGAAGCAGCTGGTCAGACTGGCTGAATAAGGAAACAAAGCCTTAGCTCCAGGGCGGGTGGGGACAGTTGAGTTTCAGAGGGATGTAAACTCCCACTCCTACTTGCATGGGCCCAGCTCTCATTAAGTCAGACTTAGAAGGTTACAAGTCAGAACTGACCCAGGAATTTCTTTCCCCCAGTTTTGGCAGAATTCTGGAAGAGGTACAAGCCACAACATTGAGTGACCACATTAACAGAGTCACTCCTCACCTCCAGGACAAGAGAAGCACTGACCAGGGTGGGCAGCACCCAAGGGGAGCACCCACGGGTGGGCAGCACTGGTCCAAGAGTATAAGTTCTGGTTTGTCCAGTTCATGCTGAACTCTGCTTCTTTCTGCTAGTGTGAGCCCGACAGCTGTGAGGCCGAAGCACTGTGACACTCCCCAGAGCTGGAGGTTCAGAACCAGAGTGTCAGAGAAGGGCGGAGGGAGGAGAGCTAGAACTGGACCCTCCTGGAAGATGGACTCAGGCCATGCATGGAGCTGGGAGTGGGGCTGGCTGAGGAAGTGACCCGAAGACTGAGAACAGGAAGTGGCTCTGAGTGCCTCTTCACGCTGGGATGAGAGGAGGCATCCATATAAGGGTGTGTGTGAGAATGCATACATGGGGGTGAACGTGTATGAGTGTCGATGTTTGCAAGAGGACAGTGACTGGCTTTGGGGGTGTTTGGCTGGAGATAGACATCTGAACAGGGGCATAGTGTGAGAAGATGCAGGAAGAAACACCTGGAGATGTGTCTCTTAGCAAGAGTGGAGACCTCTTCCCTGACTTGGAGGGAGGGCATCCTCACATACATGCCCTTGTATGGACATGTCTGCTCACTCCAACATGCCAAAGCCCTGCACACTGTGTCCAGTCACCTCTGCAGCAGCCCCGTCTCTGTGGCCCTCCCACCAGCACCACCCACAGCCCCCAAGGAAAAAAGGGACTCTAGGGAGGGGTGGGAAGTATGTGGGACTGGGGAGCCATCAGTCCTAAGTCCCACCTTCAGGAAAGGCCAAAGATTAGACATTTTACTTTATTTCCCAGTAAAACTTTGATGCAGGCAGAGAAATATACCACCAGGAGTAAAAGATGTTCATCACCATCTTTATGATTGAGCAACACTGTTGTACCAGAATTAGTATTTACTACAACTCCAGTAATTAAACAATGATGGTCTATTGTATTTTGTGTTAAAGCTGTTCATTGGTCCCGTGTAAACATTTAACACAAACCACTTTTTTAAATATAGTGGGAGCTTCAACCAGTGGGGACGCCCGGGCCTCTAGGCCCCGCGTGCGTGCTGCTCTGGCCAGTGGTCAGAAGGGCCAGGGGGTGAACGCTGCACCGCCTCCAGGCTCTTTCTCACTCTACCCCACCCCATGTGTGTCCTGAAGAGACAGAGGAGAGGGTGAGACAGAGGAAATAGATTCTCTGTCCTCTCTTGTGGTCACTGGTTGCTGAGTCTGGTCCCTCCACTGAAGCTCAGGGCAGGGGCTGGTATTCACGTTTTCCAAGTGCCAGCAGAACCAACTGTGGCCAATAAGCGCTGATTTCTTCAGTGGCTGGTGAGCCCTCACCTAGGAAGGCTGGATGTCACCACTTAGGTACATGTCACCAAGGGGTAAAAATAGGGACGTTGCAAATACCAAAGCAAGAGTGCATTTATTCCAACAAATTCAAACCTAGGCCTTATCTGCAGGGCAGTCCTGTGGGAGGGACGCCCGGGGTGTTTTATGCTGGGGAGTCGGCTATCTGAGCAAGTAGCTGAGAGACTCAGGCAGCAGGCCTTCCCGTGTCTCTGAGTAAGTTGTCACACTATTTGACTCCATGGGCAACGACTGGCCTTGTGTGAACTGCTGGCCATATAAACACTGTATCAGTGGCTCAAAGTTTCTCCAGCCGCTTTGCACGTTGGGGCCTGAGGATTGCCATCCTGCACTCTCTCCATCCTGCAGTTGGTTTGGGTGATAGTTTTTCAGCAACTTGGGGGTCATTTTAAAAAGCATTTGGTCACTGAATCAGCACAGACCCTGAGCATCAAGACATACCCTGGCTGTGACAAGCAGCCCAGTCACACTAGTGGATTCTGGCCGCTCTCGGCCCATTTACTCCACCACCCTGCCTCCCAAAGTCTAATTGTTCTTTAGCTGGAAGGTGACCTGCTAAACTACAGTGGGAATCTGGGAAGGTCCTGGCTTTGATGATCCACAGACCTATGGGGAACCGTGTGGTGGAACAGTGCCATTGACCGGTGCTGCTTCACCTGCCTGAGTTTTGGCCTCTGTGTGTAAAAATTGGGGATCATAATTGGGTTGTGGGAGCACATTATGATGGGTGTATAGCACATAGTCTGATCCTCCCCCCTGCACTCCTTGAGGTTACTGGAATAAGCCTTTTGATGATTCCTTGAGTTTCCATAAATCTCTGTACATTATCAATCTGTCCATACCTCTCTGCTCATACTTGCTTAGTTTTCTGCTGCTCTGGAGTATTTTTTCTCCTGTCATCTTTTCATCATTTCCCCTCCCATCCCCAAATCCCTTCCAGCTCCATCCTTTCTTTTCCTCCCCAGGTACCCACCTCCCCTTGCCATTGCCATCCCTGCAGTTAAACCAGTGGTATGTGCTTGGACGTGGGCTGTGGGAGGGACAACAGGCCTTTACCATGAAGACATGGCAGCTCCCTTTCCTTCTCCAGATTGGCAAGAAGATGGACTTAATCCCTGTCATGCCCAGGGGGATGCAGAACCTCTCACTAGGACCACCCCCCTTGCACAACCTCCCCCACCCTCAGCCTGGCACTACCTGCACCCACACTCTGCTACACTCATCCCCTCATAATGGTACTTGAGGGTGGGAACCCCCATGTCATCCTTGTAGAGGATGGAAATTGGGCTCAGTTTGGTGGGCACACAGCAAGCCTTGCCCACTTTCATGGGAAACTTGAGATGCACCAGGGTCTGCACAATGGCATGTTTTGTTGGGGTCACATCATCAGCCAGGGGGAAGAAACAGCCACCTTTACATTCATAGGCATCGTACTCCTTGGGTGCAATGATCCAGCTGTCCCAGCCAATGTCCTCGAAGTTGACCCGCAGGGAGGTTTTTTGACAGTGGTTGCTGGCCCCAGCACTCCTCTTTCTTCTGGCTAAGGATGACCCAGTGGCCAGGTGGCCTTCCATGGCTTCTTCCTCATCCTTGTCCTCAGCTGGCTCTACCAGGTCATTCTTGGGCAGCTCCTTGATCACACTCTCCTGCTCATGGCCGATCATCTCCCTGAGCTCCAGCCTGGTCTCCTTGGTCCCGTTGCTGCGGTCATTGGAGAAGATGACGAAGAAGGGCAGGTTTTTGGAGCCTGGGGGTACACTGATGTCCAGCTTGTCACAGCCCTTTCTATGATTCTCTACAGTTACTTCCAGTTTATTTTTGCTCTTGGTGGAGTCTGCCCTGATCCATCGCTTCACAGCGCTGGAGACCTCAAAGGTCTCCCAGCCTTCCTCCTGAATGTCCTGGGACACCAGGAAGGTCTTGGTTCTCTTAGAAGCGTCCCAGGCATCTTCCCTATCCAGAACGTCATAAATGACCATGTTTCCTTTCAGCTCATGAGAGGAAACCATGTGACTTTGACAGGAAATGTAGAGTCGGAGCTCTGCCCTGGTGATCTGCTCATGCCTGGGAATGGAGATGTTGAAGAGCAGGATGTGTTTCTGGAAGGGGAAGTCTTCTGTGGTGGATACAGAGATGGCATCTGAAATGCAAAGACACAGTGATCGACATCTGCGGGTAGGGTCTGGTTTCCTGACTCCTAAGCTGAGTCTATGGTTTAGATGAAGGGACATCTGGAATGACATTGTCTTTATCAAACCTCTATTTGGTTCCACTTACGCCCTTCATGGAGAAGAGTATTTTGAAAGATACATTTAGAGTTTCCAAAGAAAAGCAGAGGCAGGAGATTCCTTACACTGAAGTTGACAGTTCCAACCTTATTGCCATCTGCTGACTGCCCACATGGCATGAGGAACTTTGCATACTTCACTCCTCACACTGACCCTGATTCAGGGCAGTTAATGGACTATGTGCACACACCCTGTAGTTATCTTCACTTCAAAACAAAAGAGAACCAAATAAATGGAACAGAAAAGCTCACTGTCAGCCTCCGAGTTGTCAGGTTCTGAGTCTGTGATTTTGAAGGAGAGAGCCTGGGAGGGAAGGTGAAATTCCAGCATAAAGACAGTGGTTAAAAATCTCAGCACCTACATCATGTAATAGTCATTCGAAATTGTAATTTCCAACAAAACTTAAAAGTGGATGCCTTTTTTCAATGTTTGAGGAGATAGATAAAGTAGCCTCAACTGCCTTGTCATGTCAGGCCAAAACAGGACTTGCCTTTCAGCTGCACGATTGTCTGTTTCCCCCTTCTGGCAGACACAGAGTCATTAGCACACCTCTATTATCTGCCATGACTCGGTCACAAAAAGGGAAGAGAAATTGCATTATGTGACCACCTACTATGTGACAACAGCAGAGGAGCTGTAGACCATTCTGAAATTCAGCAGGTTTCAGTGTCTGGCAGACCCAAGAGCCAGCCCCAACTCTGCCCTTTGCTAGGCTTATGACCTTGGATGAGCTTTGAGTTTCTCTGTTTCTGTGCCTTGGTTTCCTTGTCTTCAGCATGGGTTCAACCTTCCTGCCTCCCAGGGTGTGTGTGCAGCTTCAATGAGATGACACATGGAATTTACCCAGCATTTGCCCTGGCTCATAGCGGATCCTCAAGCATTACTTCTGTGCCCTACCCAGACCCTCTTCCCCACCTGTGTACACATCTCATCCCCCTCCAAACATGAAGTTTTTATTCCCCCAAGCAGCTCTCTGTGGTCTCCGCACCCATTGTGGATGCACCATTCGCCCTCGCACTGAACGTCCTGAGCAGCAGGAGCAAGAGAGTGGGGTCTGTGAGGGAGCGTTAGTGACCTCGTGCACGCATACTGTGGCGTGCCTTGAGAAGGGCTGTGGCAGCACAGACTTCAAGAAGACCAGTGCCCTCCCTGCCTGCTGCATTTGGACCATCTGTGAAGAGAAGGATAATTGGCCTCCCCAGGAGTGCTGGCCTCAGGCAGAGCTGGGATCAGATCAGAGCGCTTGTTTCTAGGACATGGACAATGCGAGGGGGGCGTCATGGAGATGGCTCCAAACACTGCACTCCCAGACTACGGGATCTGGTGATTTTGTACAGCCAAAGAAGCCCGGCTTTCCCTTAGGGCAGTGGTCACAGACATGCTGCCTGGATCTGATGAGATGCTAAGACAGTGCGCTAAAAAAAATTAAGATAGTGTTTTAAAAACCAAGCAAGTTCCCATAAAAACCTGGATATTTTTCTTCTTCTTTTGGGCAATCAGAAAAATCCAACACTGCTGGGCATGTATGGTGACCGTGGTATCCTTTAGAAGGACACTCTGCAGGCTAGTGGCTCTGAGCTGGGCCTATTAGGAGTTTGCAGTTCTCAAGCCCAGGAGCGGAGCGGCCTTGCTTGCCTTGCTGTCCAGAGGGAGACCGCAGCGGCCGGGAAAGCCGAGTTGTCCTGGCAGGTTGGTCTAGGTCAGGATCCAGCCACTTAACTTATAGACAACCTGGGAAAGCTCTCTCAGCATCTGCAAAGCTCAGCTTCCCTGTGCACAAATCATTTCCCCTATATTGTATGAATAAGTGGTAGAAGCCCTAGGTCAACATTTGTCAGCTTCCAGTCCTCCAGGATCTGGAAGATTCTTTTATCTTTGGGCAAGAATGAAGTTCTCCTCTAACACTCCTCTTAAAAGAATTTATCTGAATTTCAGACACTTTTCTTTAAGAGAGAAATACATACTCTCAGAATTCAGAAAGGTGCCAGGTGGTTGGAGGTTGGAAGTTGGAGGTTAACTAAGTTGTCAGTTTCGAAGTAGGAAGGGGACTTGAAGGGCAAGGGTGGAAAAAGAAAACTGGCATAACTGTAGCACCTATTGTGTTGAACGAGGCATTAGGCCAGGGCAGGAGAATATTCTGGAGCAGAGCTGTCCAGTAGGACTTTCTGTGATGATGGAAATGTGCAATAAGTCATGCCTTCTTATAGGGTAACCACTAGCCACACATGCTGTTGAGTACTTGAAGCTAATAAAACCAAAGAACTAAATTTATTAATATTATTTCATTTAAATTAACTTAAATTAAAACCTCATGTGTCCAGCAGCCACCATATTGAAGAGAGTGTCTGTGGCCCACGGACCCCCTCCCCCAGGGCCCTGTGACTGTACCTTCCATGCTGAAGCTGCGCACGATGTTGGAGGCAGGGGTGGATGACTTGTCGCTGGTGTATCTGTTGTACAGGTCGATCATGTACTGTGGGGGCTCCGCTTGGGTTTTGTCCTGGGAAGGGACCCCGCTCAGGTTGAGGCTGCGCAGAAAATCCACTTTCATGTTCTCCAGGAACATCCTCAGGTCGAAAGTGCCTTCCTCCTGCTCACCTCCAGGCTGCCCGAGTGAGCGGTGGGCATCTCCCCCAGACACAGCTCGGCCCCGGCTCTGCAGCGGCTTCCCCTGCACTGTGCAGGCCAGCAGGGAGAGCAGAGGCAGGGCCACCCACAGCACCCCGTGGCACATCTTGGGACGGCGCTCTCACCCTGGGCAGGAGACTGCAGGCGGCCTTGGTGAGTTAGCGGTTGCAGGGAGGAGCCCAGAAGGAGTGGAACCGCATTGTCTTGGAGACAGCTCTGCACAAAGCACCCAGCAGTACACAGACTCTCGCCCGCTGTCCCCACAGTGTCCTCCACTTGTTCTTATCTGGCCCTCAGCATGGCGCACCGACCTCTTATCTAAGGGAGCTCTTGCTAATGAAGGCTCTATAAACATCTGACAAACACGCAGGGCTTGTGGGAAGGACGTGGCCTGCTGCAAAGAATCCGAGTTTCTCCGTAGGGTCATTGCCCCTTAATTAGGATCCTTTCTCATTTCCTTGCCAGCTTTGTTCAGAAGAATCTCGAGACAGAGTGATGATATGCTCATCTCCTGGACCATGGAAACAAAGAATCCAGGAAACAAGCAAGACCAAAAAGTCTTCCAAATATAGAAACACCAAACTCCCAGAAGACCATGGACATTGCTGGGCTGGTGCAGTTGATAGGGTGGGGACCACATCAAGATCAGTCAGAGCCTGCCTCCCGTGGGGTGGGATCCTGTGCATGTGGCTCAAGCACTCTGCCTCAGTTTCTCATCTGCCCAAAGACTTTTAGTGATCTTGCATGAGGGCAGCCCCTGTAACTTAACTGAAGTGATGAGGACCCTGGAGTCAGGCAAAATAAGTGTTCAAATACCAGTTCTCTCACTTACTCTCCATAAGTGTGACCTGGCACAAGTCACTTCACTATTCAGAAGACAGTTGTGAGGACTTTATAGTCAATGTGCTCAAATGTCATGCCTACTGTCACCGCAGGCCCTGGCTAATAGGGCGGCTGCATTCTGGCTGCCCCATCTCCGGCCCTGCTCAGACTGGGCTGGGATACGGGGAGGAAGCCATATGCTTCTCGGGACTGCTCTAGAGGAGCATCACACACACTGAGTGTGCAGTCCCAGGAGCCCAAAGAGCTCTCGGGTTGGTCTTTGGGGGTGAAGATTCCTTGCTCATGTCAGCTGGGTGAATCCTGTCAGCAGGAGACTTGCACAATCCGGGGACACAGGAGAAAGTGACGGAAGCCCTGTGATTGGTACCTGCCCGGAAGGTGTTCCCTTGGCCTGAGGAAGCTGTGGCCCAAAAGGGGCCTGTGAGGCTCCCAGGATTGTGCTATTTTAAGATCAGTATGCCCAATCTTAGGCCCAAACTTAGGCTCCATTTCCATCACGTGTAAGTTTGACCAAAGGACATAGTTAAAAATATTTGTGTGTGTGTGTGTGTGTGTGTGGTGGTGGTGGTGGTCTCCTCTGGGGACGATTTGAACATGAATTTGTTCCATACTGGCCAGACTCCTAGGGAGGAGTGGCAGTGAGTTCAGCAGGTTCAGGAAGAAGTTGGGGGGCGTGGCAGACTGAGGTCAGAGAGCTCACTGCTGGCCAGCCGTTTTCCCACCAGAGTCAGGTTGAAACCAGGGGTCCTGGAGTGGCCTACTGGACAGAACTTGCTGTCTCCATCCTTCAGGGACACTGCCAAGGAGGATGCACAAGAAGGGTGCAGCTTCAGAAATGCTGCTTGGAGACAGGCCCGGAAGCTTATTGGGCCTTGAGCCATGTCAGTGCAAGAACTCCCCAGGGCAGTGAAAAGATGAAAAAGATGAGTGTGAAGGCCTGGAAATGAGGCTGCAAAGCAGAGTGGGTTAGGAACACCTGGAGATCAGGGCAGGTGCCCCCCCTCCACCGCCCCCTCACATGATCCCGTCCCCAGGAACAGCTCAGAATCTGCCACATTCAAGAGGCAGAACCAAGGAGCTCATGGGGGTGGCCTGAATCCACTCAAGGGAGATTAAGGATGTGCTGCTACCTGACATTTTCTTAAAAATATGGCAGATATTTTTTCTGATTATAGCAGTAGTATGCAGCACATATAATTTGGGAGAAGTCAAACCTTATAAAGAAGGAGATAAAGATAACCTATAATCTCATTATCCATTGATGGCCACAGTCAACATTTGGAGATATAAGCAGTCCCATATACCCCATTCAATGCCCTTATGGCCAGGAGTGTTTTGAGATTCAGGAAATTTCAGAGACTGGAAACTTGTTATGTTGTATACACAATCTTAGCTTCAGTGGGGTTGGAAGCAATGCCTCTAATAAACACATTGATATTTCTGCAATGAATAAAATAAGGATGCAAATATACATTCAAGTTAAGTTTTGATACACATACACAAAAAGATAAAGGAAGTTTTAGGTCTTCAGGTGACTTGGGGTTTGGGGTCTCAAGTAAAAGACTATGGTGGTCATGGTGGAGGCTGTAATTGGAGCCCGGGCGAGCTGGTAATGTGGATCGTGATGTGCACGGGCCCCTGGGCTGTGCAGTGCAATATGCCAATGAAAATGTGATCTGCAGGGCCTCCCTGGTGTTGCAAGGGGCTAGGTTGCAGCACTATGAAGCTGTTGGCAGCCACTGCAGCACAGGTTCGATCCCCAGCCAGGGAGATTCCCACATGGCACAGCAGACCTCTCCTGTCTTGCCCGCTGCTCTCCTCAGCAGTGTATTTCAGTCAGCCTGCCTATTCTGCTCCCTATTCTGTCTCTGGTGAATTATCTCACCCCTGCCCTCTCCCCCCACACCTCTGGCCTATACCCCAGCTTGTATGCAAAAATAAATAAATCTTTAAAAAAAAGAAAATGTGTTCTGCAATTGAAGCCCCACAAACTCAGAGAATCAATATATCCACATCTCCTTTATTGTTCTTAAATAACTGTGCGGGTTCCTGATCGTATTATCAGGAGATTTATTTTCCCCTCTCAAGGCATCCCTTCAGCTCACTGTCCGTGCAGGTTTAACTAGTACTAAGGTGATGGGGTGGGATGGTTTCAGTCCAGTTTCTTAATGTTGGAATGATGGTGGGAGAAAGGGGTCCTAGCACATGCTTTTTGATGATACCTGGCTTTGCTGCTGGGTCTCACACATTTAACAGCTACTTGTGCACAGCTGCTGGGAGGCTCAAATTGGTCCATGTTTCTTCCGAGGACTTGTGATGTGCCCTGTTGGGCACCAAAGTAACAGCTTTGTCAGGTACAATCCAGGGCTACCCACTCTCTAGAATGCATGTCCCTGTAGAAGGTAGCTGGGTTGAGAGTAGAGACCACCTATGATCCCCACAGATGTGCTGGTCCATCCTGGGTCAGCAGCCTAGGTGCCTACTTTCCCAAATGTGGGTGATTTCAGGAACTTTGTTACCTTTCTGTACAAATGGGTCTTGGTCCATCTGAATAGTTCCACTTAACTCTGGTTCTTTGAATAAGGTTTGAGTCTTGTTCTGTCTTTCCTAGGAGACACGGGTCCTCACGTAAGAGGGTCCCTTCCTATCCCCAGCTTTCCGTTGCTGGGGGTTCAGGGAGGTGTTGCCTTAGTTAAGCTACAAAGATCTTATCTACTCCTCCTCTATCTCCCATAAATTGGGTGCTTTGTTCTAAGGAAATCCATCGCTTAATTATTCATAGACCAAGGATCTGAACTATGGTGGCTTTATGGTTTTATTTGTGTATGCCCAGAAAAAGGAAAGGCTGATGTACAATCTAGGACACCTAGCCCAAAGCCTGCCTTACTTGCTTTTGCAGTTATTTGGTAAATAAAATTTGCTGTGTACAGGTTTGGCCTATAGAGGTTTTTCTTTTTTAAAAGTGTATATGTTGAAAAATTTTGGACAAGGGTCAAATCCATTCAATAGGGAAAGAACTGTCTTCTTTAAAAATGGTGCTGGAGAAACTGGTTATCGTCATGTAACAGGATGAAGCTGGACCCTTACCTAATACCAGACACAAAAAATGAATACAAAATGGATCAATGATCTAAATATAAAACACATAATTATTAAAATCCTAGAAGAAAACAGCAGGGGAGCTTCACGACATTGGGTTTAGTGATGGTTTCTTGGATATGACACTAAAGGCACAGACAACAACAGCAACAAAAGACGATGGATTAAATCAAAATGAAAAGCTTTTGTGCACTAAAGGAAGCTATCCACAGAGTGAAAGGCAAAACTCTACAAAAAGGGCAAAACTATTTGCAAATTGTCTATCTGATAAGGGATCAATATCCAGGATATATAGAGTATTCCTTAAAAAAAAAAAACACAAAAAAACACATTAAAAAAATTAAAAATGGGCCAAGAGCCTAAAGAGAGTTTTCTCCAGAGCAGTTATACAAATGGCTAATAAGCACAAGAAGAGATGCCCCAAATCACTAATCATGAGGGAAATGCAAAATGAAAAGCCACAATGAGAGACCACTACACGCCCAGTACATGGGCTGTTTTTAAGGAGGGAGGGAGGGAAGGAGGAGGGGGAGGGAGAGAGACAGAGAGAGAGAGAGAGAGAGGAGGGAGGAAGGCAGAGAGGGAGGGAGGAAGGGAGGAAGGCAGGGAGAGAAGAAGAGAGAGAGGGAGGGAGGGAGGGAGAGAGACTGATTTCTGTAGCTTAGGACAGACAGGAGTGTGTACAGGGCCTTGGAGTGGGGGTGAGAGCTTGTCTGTGCCTAAAGGTGCCTGTGTCCCCAGAGGTCACCCAGGTGTCATAGTTAAAGTAGGGCTCCATTGATATTTTGGAAGAGGTAACATCCAGTTTTTCAAGATACCATTGTACCTTTATTAGTTTTCCATAAAAACACATAACATACACAATCTACAGTATAGAAAGTATAATTTACAAAAATATAAAAATCTTGGTTATTTTTTAGTATTCCAACATATGTATGTGTTATTTCAACAGGTATGTTTAAACAACGCACACTTGACCAGCATGATTACCTCTGCAATGGTGTCAACTCTCCCCTTTTTGTTTTAAAATAAAATATATATTAAGAAAAAGAAACCAAAATTGGTTATATGTGCATATTGTATGTATAAAAGCTTTTGTAGTGGACTCAAAAGAAAACAACCATTTATACCATTATTGAGGCCCTCTTTTCCAGGCCCAAAGCATTTTAAACTGAGTATTTTTACAGAGGTTCTTTCCATGTGAAAGAAGTGCCCTTAGATTTGCAGCCTTCTGCGCAGGTTATGAGACGATGACTTCTAGATCCAACACTGTGGACATGTTCAGTTTCAGGCCTTCCAAACAGTGGGACAGACCATGGGCAATGGTCAGGTGAGGGCTAATTCCCAGATCCCTTGAGTGTTCAGTCTGGCATTTAGGAAGCAAGTCACTAGAGACTCCAGCATGATGTCCTGGGAGACAGCTCTTTCTGGGACCCAGCAAGGTTGTATGTGAGCTCTGCTCTCCCATTGAGCAGGACCCCTAGTCAAACCCTCACTCCGGAAAGCTCTGAGCACTCTGCCTTGCTGGTGTGGAGTGGGGAGGAGGTTTCCTGGCACCCCAGAGTGCCTCCTCTTACCGGCAAGCGCAGGTCTCCACAGACATGTTGGGATACACCTTTAGAACCACATTCCGGTTTTCATCCAGGAAGAGGACCCCAAGGGAATTCATCTTGTCAGGAACGCAGCAAGGCTCTGGGATGCCTGGCACGATGCCCACAGCCCTGACAATGCTCTGGATGGTGGCATGGTTGGATGGGCGGACAATCTGCAAGGAAGGAAAAGGAGCTTCATTACCTTGGCACACTGCCCACACCCACCCACCCACCAGGCCATCTGCACGTCCTTGAGTAAGGCCATAGAAAAGGCATCAACCTAGAAGGCTCAGTGAGACTGCAGGGCTGGGGGAGACACATTTCCTCTGAAATCAGCCACAGACTAAGTCTCAGGGAGGTTTGTGAGAGTCTCAGGCCCCTCTGCAGCCTAGAGGAAAGTCACAGCCATACATGGCACTGGCCACTGGGGGGCATCTGCGTGTCACACATTCCCAGTGAGCACCTGGGACTGGGCAGGAGCTGTCCAGAAGGAAGGCCTGGGAGAGGCCCAGCCAGTTCCACTGGAGCCAGAGCTGCCCAGATTTCACAGACTGCGGAGTCCAGATCTGCTTCCCATGGGGTCGTGTGCTTAGCAATGAAGGTCAAGGTCTGCAGGTATGTGTGTCAGCGTCATAGGGCTAGAAACGGACATTTCCCAGATGGGTCTGACTTTGGTGTCAGGCACTACCTCATTTGCATCACCCATTTTGTCAACATTAATACGTTAGATATGACTTAATTTTACTAGTGAAGAAACTAAAGCTTAAAATGACTAAATAACTTGACCAAGGCCCCTCAGTAGAAAGTCACTGGGCTGGGCCTCCCCGGTGGTGCAGCGGTTAAGCGCTGCGCTGTGGAGCTGTCGGCAGCGGCGACGCGAGTTCGACGCCCGGCCGGGGAGAATCCCACATGGTGCGGCAGACCTCTCCTGCCTCGCCCGCTGCTCCCCTCAGCAGTGTATTTCTGATCTGCCTGTTCTGCTCCTCACTCTGTCTCTGGTGAACCCTCTCGCCGCCCCACGCCTCTGGCCTGTACCCCAGCTTGTATGTATAAATAAAAAATAAATCTTT
>PVIJ01018187.1:0-27083 GCA_004024925.1 Scalopus aquaticus | reverse complement strand
CAATTAAAATATTGGTTTTTTTTTGCAAATATACATTCCTCGATGTTACCCAATTCATATAAGTCCAATATCATTATAATACGTTACTTGGTTCCAAAATTATACTAAATAATACAAGGGTCTGTAAATGCACGTTTCCGCTGCAAAGTAGCGTCGAGTAGCTGGTAGCCAATGTCCAGAATGGTTCGGAATGCAAAGGGCTAAACATGAATGAACTGTATATTCTTTCATATGGAACTCATTGTGAGGGTAGATCTTGCCCCATTCAAGGGTGTGATTCTTTCATTTTTTAAAGATTTATTTATTTATGGATACAAGAGTCGGGGTGTAGGCCAGAGGTGTGGGAGGTGAAAGAATTCACCAGAGACAGAATGGGGAGCAGAACAGGCAGACTGACAAATACACTGCTGAGGGGAGCAGTGGGCAAGACAAGAGAAGTCTGTTGCGCCATGTGGGTCAGGTCCCTGGCCACGATCGAACTCACGCTGCAGTGGCTGCGGATAGCTTCATAATGCTGAGATGCAACCCCTTGCACCACCGGGAAGGCCCCCAAGGGTGCGATTCTTAAGAGGTACCCTGGTTGTATTTTTCACATTGGAAGGGAGGGTGTCACATTACCCCATAACTTGGTTCCCACCCAGTATTCAAGACTTTTCCTCTTGCTGTCCCAACTTTATCCATAGAAGTCCTCAAGACAGTGTTTAATCAAGGTGTTGAATAAAAGAAAACAATGCCTGCTCATATGATCATTTAAGAGCATGCACACTGCTTAGAGTCCTGCCCGGTATGAGTGACCTGGAGCCTTCCCCTGGGTAACATGAGCTCATGCATCACCAGAGGGCAGGAATCTTTGTTTCAGGCTTTGAGTCTGGCTCTTTGCCATATAATTCTCTCCTATATTCTCTCACTCTTGCAACTCTTTCATTACTTTTTTTTTTTTACATTCATAACTTTCCTCAAAATTCTTTAGTGACTCCTCATTTTCAATGAAACAATGTCCTGTGTTTTCTTCAGGTTCCCATACAATATAAATATTGCAAGAATATGATCTCACTTACCCCCATTTCACCTGTCTCTCAGGTATACTTATACATCACACCTCCAAGCCATTTTTTGTGTCCTAAGGCAGCAAAAGTTTTCACTCATTCAACTTACACACAGGTACAGTGTCAAACAAATACTGGGAAGGCAGATGTTGACACACAACATTTTTCCTAAGTAGTGCCTTGCATTTCACTGATTTCCTCAGTATATTGACACTGGAAATAAAGCCAGTGAAAACCCTGGTTTTTTGGTTACTTTCTTAAGTGATCACTTACATGGAACACTGTCCAGCTCAGGGTCAGCTCTATCTGTATATGAATTGGGAATGACTGTGGTAGCATGATTTTAGGAATTCCTTCAAGGTTGCACAAATTCTCCCATTCTTTGCCACTTTGGTTGTGGTATAAGTAAAGCAAATATGAAGGTTCTTATTAATTCAGAATCTGATTTTCATTGCACTTATCTAAATAAATAGGATATATGCCCAAATCCTTTTTATGAAGGAACAAGGTGGCATCATAATACTTAGGTATATATATCATGGCTCAAAGACCAGGAATGAAAAGGGGTTTCTTGAAGATTCCTAGGCAGTCATGAACTGTACCTTGGGAATACTGTATGAGAGGAGATAGGATAAAGATACAGACCAGCAAAACTCTAAAGTTTAACTTTACTTACATGAATTTTGACAAGATATTTTTTCTTTAATAGTGTGAGATTAATTTTATTCACAATGTCCAAAGTAAGTTTCAAATTTATCACAAAATTGTATATTACATATTTAATAATAAATACATGGCTATTATATGTTAAGCAAAAACAAATCTAAAACTCCAACATAAAAAAAGGTATATCAAGGCTAGGCTCAGAGATGGAACAGCAAAATATCAGAGGTTTATTACAATAGAATTTTTTTTCTCACTCTTATAAAATCGGTGTTTCTCATTACTTTTGACACTTTTCTCTATGTAAAGATTTAGGGCCCAAGCTTTTTCCATTTATGGCTAGTCATCTTAAACATATGACTTCTAGAATAGTTGCATTCCACTACACAAACCAACAGAAGGTGAAAAACTTCTAGAGGGTTCACACATGGGAGGTTTTTATGGGAAGAGGCACAGGTCACATTCACTTACATTTTAATGGCTAGAACTTAGTCACACACACACAAAATAGTTAAGTGTAATGGGGGTGGGAACTATTACACAAATCAGTGTTTAAAAGGAAGAAGAAATGGTTGAACAACTATCTAGTCTCTGCCACAAATTATATGCTTTATAGGAGCCAAATGTCATTTATATATATCCACTTATACATAAACACATAAAGCGAGATAAGTCTCAATTTAAACTGTGACCCTTAAGACAATAGATGTGAGAGTCCCATGTAGGATCTGCAAAGAAGGTGTTCACAAAACAGTCTTGCAACTCAACCTCTCATCCGCCTCAAGAATATAAAAAGAATCTGAAGTTACAGATGCAAAGAGGATTTATTTAGAGAGAGAGTTATTGGTGTTCTATGAGGCAGCACCTCTCCTCCCCCTTTCTAAGTAGCAAAGAGATTTGAGTGAGACCACTGGGGAATTTATATATGTCCTCTGGCGAGTGTCTGATTCATGCCTGAGAAGTCTGAAGAGAAAGAAGTTACTTTCAGTAGCTATCAGAAGTGGATTAGGGGTTGCATTTTGGGAAATAGCTTCACTTCTATCACGGGTAAAAGGTTTGTTTCTCATGGAACAGATTTACCGGCCACATGCCAGGAAGAGTTGATGATAAATTGCCTCAGCTTCTGTCCAAGAGGGGCCACCTGGAGGAACAAGGGAATCTCAGCAAAGCAAGCTGGCAATAACTTAGGCTTACTGAGGGATCTTAAGGGAGCATCCAGAAGAAATGCACCCACTTGTATCAAGGGAGCTACAAGTTAGAAATTCACAATAGGGTCAGATGGGGGAACGCCAAAGAACCTGAAGGAATGGTGATACTTTATGAGACAATGAACAAGCTTAAATACTTTCCAGAACCAGTAATGAGGCCAACTCTTGACAGAAACAATCAAGTAAGAATTCTGTGTCCTTCCCCTTATGCTCCAGCTAACAGACTCAGAAACTAAGTGGGACAGTCAGAGGAAAAGTAAAAGCAGAAAGAAGAAAAAAGTCCCCCATTCTATAATTAATAGACATACATGGGAAAAACTGGACAGCTGGGAAGGTGGGGAAACTTTGCCTTCAAGTACAGATTGAAATTTATATTGTTACTTTGGATTGAACATTATCGAAACAAAGTACATGGTAGCTAAAAGTGAATGAAAATATTTCTCATCATCTGAAAAGTCCTGTTTTTTTTTCAGTGGGGAGGATAAATGAACTTTAATATGCAGTATGAGGCTGTACATGTGCTTGCAATGCAGTAATTTCAACCTCAAATATAAACATTTTTGCAAAGATAATGACAACATGCTAATAATAAGGAGAATCTCTGAATGGTGGGATTACGGCCAAACAAGTTTTCTTTTTCTGTTTGTGTATAGGTATGTATCTATGCATTTCAAGATTCCCACAGTACCCACTGTGTTTACCATAAATTAGATTATATACCATAAGTCAGTATGCAGTACACTGTACACAACTGTGAAATGTAGTAAGCTGTACATAATTATAAAATATTTTGTCACTTGCAAGGTGACTATTTCATGGATATCTAGGCTTAAACATCTTTGTAAGTCATCATTATTTTATTTATGAACATCAAACCAAGCACTAAATTCATTTTAATCATCATATGGGTATATCAAAGTGTCAGGTTTATAAGAATACAGCAATTTTTTCACAGTGTGTCCCTCACAACGCTTTTACCCCAAACATGTCTAATATTTCTATATTTCCTCATTCTCTGAGTCCTTACTATAGTTATCAGTCTTAAAAGAGGACTTATTTGGCATCCACCTTAAGCCCTACATTCTTCAAGAAGGTGCCCATGATAATTATGTAAATCTCACCCCTCTCAGTGAGTGAATGTAGATCACATAACTGAGCAACTGACTATGTACTGTCTGAAGATATATGGTTGACTCTTTACCAGAAATTAGGCTATTTTCTTAGCGAGATAAGCTTGGTAAAGCTAGAAAATCCTTGTAGTCTTTCCAAATGCCTGGAGCCTCTAACAACCTATACCTAGGCACAACCTAGTGAAGAGACAAATTGTTATGTTAAAAGGATTTAGGTAGGAGGCATGCTGTTTTCATTCCAGTCTCTCTGGTGTGATAACCTCTGGGATCCTGAGCAGCTCAGGAAGATTTTATGAACCAGTTATAAGACTACTGCAGTACTACTGTTGTATTTCTTGCTTGTACTCCTTTGCCTTTTGAGTTTTCTCCTGTCAACACCTTTATCTGATGGCCTGCATTTGGAGGGGTTCACTGACTATATGCCACGTGAAGCTCAGGAAAGAAGGAAAAATGAAAATATCAGCAAACACTGTTCACAAACCTATCACTTGATCTGGTTGAGAGTTTGAGAATGATCAGTAGGCTCATTGTTTGTGCCAACTCTCTCCCCTAACAATAAACTACTTGAATCATTAACTTCTTCTACTACTACTACCATTAACACCACCACCACCACCACCACCACCACCACCACCACCAGTATTACATTTTGCTATCTTTTTTTTTTTGAGAGGCTGCTCTTCCTATTTTACTAGACACTTTATAAACATTATCTCAGTGAATTACTGCAACACTGATAAAATATAAAATTATTTACCCTTATTTGCAGGTGAAGAAATAGAGAGGTTGATAACAGTCAGCTACTAAATAGCAGGGAAGGAATATCAATCCAGGTTTGTTGGCTTCTCATACCAACATTCTTTCCATATACCATGCTATTTATTAAAAAGCGTATTTGTTAAAGCATCTTAAAAAGTTTTAAAATAGACATTTCTTAATGTATGTTTTTTAATATGATTCACCATTTCCCCCTCCAACCTACCCAAGAGAAATTAAAGTATATGGCTACACAAAGGTTTATATACAAATGTTAACAATTCTTTCGAAATAGACAAAATGTGGAAATAATCTAAGTACTAGTCATTAGATGAACAGGTAAAAAAATATGTGGTATATTTGTGTAACACAATATTACTTAGCAATAAAATATATAAGCACTACTGATACAGGTAAGAGCATTAGTGAACTTCAAAATCATTATCTTGAATGAAAGAAAGATGATTCTGCTTTTGATGATTTCATTTATGTGAATTTCAAGAAAAAGCCAAATTGTAGAGATAAAATTTTGATCACTGGTATGTTAGGTTGGGGATATAAGCATGGATAAACTACAAATGAGAAAAAGGGATGTTTTAGGGTGGTAGATTGTTTTAATGCTGGAATGTGATGATGGTTGCACATCTGTGCAATTTACTAAAAATTAAATTCTAAATTTTTGAAGTGAGAACTGTATAGCATTTTTATTTCAATGAAACCACATTAAATGAATCTACCAATTCTGAATATTTCCAGTGAACATATGAAAAAGGCACAATCCTTTTCATCACTCCCAGCAGTTCTCTTGTACATCTGACTAGTTAGTCCCTATTAGCTCCCTGGTTTAAACAAGGACTCGTAGATTTGTTTAGCCTATTCAAAATTTCATATAATCAAAATGATACAATATTTTACCTTTTGTGTATGGATTTTATCACTCAGTATAATGTTTTTGAGATTTGTCTATTTTATCATAAGTATCAATTGTCATCCCATATTTCATTATATGAATATAACACAGCTTGTTTATTTATGTGTTGATGGAAATTCATGTTGTTTCAAGTTTTGAGATATTCTAAATATATTGTGAACATTCATTTATAAGCCTAAGGGATCCTTTTCTTTTGATGAGTTTTCTTTATGATTTGTTTAATATTTCATTTACTTTTTCTGTTAATGTTATTAATTGCACTCTCCTACTTATTTTGGTTTAATTTGACTTTTTGTTTCTATAAAAAAACTTAGATCACTGATTTTATACCATTCATCAAATCAAATCTATTAATTTAAATTCATCAGTTTCCTATAAGCAGTGTTTTGGCAGTATGCCATAAATTGCAATATACTGTATTTCCTTTTACTTCACCTTTTTTTTAACTTCACTTTGAAATTATATCTTATTTTCCTTAAGCTTATTTAGAATTTAGGGTTATTTAATTTAAATTTAGGGTTATTTAGAAGTATTACTTTATTTCCAAATATTAATATGCTTTTCAGTATCTTATTGAATTTTAATTTATATACCTATTGCCAGAAAACATTTTATGATTTGAACACATATCTTTTGAAACACTGAAACTTTTTTAATGGACCAACCCTTGAAAAGAATATGTATTATACATTTGTTGAACACATTATTATATAATAAAAATTAAGGCAGTTGGATGATTACTAATGTCAAATCTTCTATAGACTTACTGATTATATGGCTACATATTTTACTAATTACTGAAAAAGGGAAACTAAAATCTCCTTTTAATAAAAGGATTCCTCTATTTTTCAGCTTGGTAATGAAATATTTGCATTATGTATCTTGAAAACATTATTGATAGTCAAAACATTTAGTATTTTTATGTCTTCTTGATGAATTTGTTCTTTTTTCATCCTAATATTTATATATGATAAATATTCCATATTTTTACTTCTATTTGCCTTTTTTAATGAGACTACTACACCTTTTTGAGGCCTATTATTTTTCTTTTTATTTTTGACCAGTTTATGTATTTGATTTTATTATATTCCTTATAAAGGGCATATAATTGGATCTTGCCTTTTAATTTAGTATGACAATCTCTACCTTTTAATTGAAGTGTTTCACACATTTACAGTGTTAGGTAGAGACTACCATCTTGATATTTGTTTTTTATTTGTTTCTTCTGTTCCTTTTGTTCTCTGTTCCATGGGTAAATTGAATAACTATAAGAATTCTAAGTTATCTTTTTAATACATTTTTAGAGCTATATCTCTTTGTGTGTTCTTTTAGTTGTAGCTTTAGAGATTCACCATGCATCTATTATTTTTTACAGTGTACCTTCAAATATATTTCTTTTCAAATAATGTTAGAATACTACCACTTCACTTTACCATCATACTAACCTTTTGTTCTTCTTTATTTTGTTTTTTGTATATGCCATGAATGCCATAAAGCACTTTTGTTATTTTGCTTTAAAAATGAAGTCTTTTAAAATTCCTAGAACTATATAACCATCCAAAATTAGATAAAGAAGACATAGAGCACCTAAACAGACCAATTACAAGCACCAAAATAGAAACAGTAATCAAAACACTCCCAAAAAACAAAAGCCCAGGACCAGATAGATTTACAAATGAATTCTACCAAACATTCATAAATGAGCTAGTGCTTATCTTACACAAACTCTTTCAAAAAATTGAGAAGGGGGGCCTCCCTGGTGGCACAGCGGTTGAGCGCTGCGCTGTGGAGCTGTCGGCAGCAGCGATGCGAGTTCGACGCCCAGCCAGGGAGAATCCCACATGGTGTGGCAGACCTCTCCTGCCTCGCCCACTGCTCCCCTCAGCAGCGTGTTTCTGATCTGCCTGTTCTGCTCCCCACTCTGTCTCTGGTGGACCCTCTCGCCGCCCCGCGCCTCTGGTCTGTACCCCAGCTTGTATGTATAAATAAATAAATCTTTAAAAAAAAATTGAGAAGGAAGGAATACTACCAAATACATTCTACAAAGCCAACATTACCCTATTACCAAAACCGAACAAGGACAACACACAAAAAGAAAACTACAGGCCAATCTCTCTAATGAACACTGATGCTAAAATCCTCAATAAATTTTTACCTAATAGAATCCAACAATGCATCAAAAAGATAATTCACCATGACCAAATGAGATTTATTCCAGGGGCACAAGGATGGTTCAACATCAGAAAATCAGTAAATGTAATCCAACACATCAACAAAAAGAAACATAAAAACCACATGATCATATCAATAGATGCTGAGAAAGCATTCGACAAAGTTCAACATCCGTTTATGATGAAAGTCCTTGAAATTCTAGGGATAGAAGGAACATTCCTCAACATAATAAGGGCCATATATGACGAACTCACAGCCAATACCATTCTCAATGGTGAAAAACTGAAAGCCTTTCCCTTGAAAACTGGAACAAGACAAGGTTGCCCACTATCACCACTGCTTTTCAATATAATACTGGAAGTCCTAGCCAGAGCAATAAGACAGGATAAAAGCATACAAGGAAAACAAATAGGGAAAGAAGAAGTAAAGCCATCACTCTTTGCAGACAAAATGATAATATACATAGAGAATGCAAAAAGCTCTACAGAAAATCTAATCAAAATAATCAATCAATTTAGTGAAGTAGCAGGATACAAAATCAACACACAAAAATCAGTAGCTTTCCTATATGCAAACAACCAAACCAAAGAAGAGGAAATCAAGAAAACCACCCCTTTATAATCGAAACAAAAAAAAATCAAATACTTGGGAATAAACCTGACAAAAGAGGTAAAGGATCTATACAAAGAAAACTATAAAACACTATTAAAAGAAATAGAGGAAGACACAAAGATGTGGAAAGACATCCCCTGCTCATGGATTAGAAGAATTAATATTATCAAAATGGACATACTACCAAGAGCAATTTACAGATTCAACATTATTCCAATAAAAATCTCAATGACATTCTTTAAAGAGATAGAATAGATACTGATGAAGTTCATATGAAACCACAAAAAACAGCGAATAGCCAAAGTCCTCCTCACTAAAAAGAAGGTGAAGGGAGGTATCACCGTCCCAGACTTTAAACTATACTACAAAGCCATAATAATTAAAACTGCATGGTACTGGAACAAAAATAGACACACAGACCAATGGAATCGAACAGAAAAACCAGAAATCAAACCACATATATATGGACAGCTAATCTTTGATAGAGGTGAAAAGAACATGCAATGGAATAAGGACAGTTTGTTCAACAAATGGTGCTGGGAAAACTGGATGACTACCTACAAAAAAACGAAACTAGACTACTACCTCATGCCATGTCCAAAATCGGTTCAAAATGGATAAGAGATTTGGACATAGGACCCGAAACCATAAAGTATATAGAAGAAAACATTGGCAAAACACTACATGACATACATCTTAGTAACATTTTTAAAGACATCCCCCAAAGCAAAGATAGTGAAGGAAAAGATATACAGCTGGGACTACATCAAACTAAAAAGCTTCTGTACAGCAAAAGAGACATTCACCTAAACAAACAGACATCCCACTGACTGGGAGAAAATATTTGCACTCCATTCAACAGTCAAGGATCTGACCACAAAAATCTACAAAGAACTCACACGACTCAACAAAAACAAAGCAAAAAATCCAGTCAAAAAATGGGCAGAAGAACTTAAAAGACAGTTCTCCAAAGTGCAAATAATCAACAGGCACATGAAAAAATGTTCAACATCCCCCATAATCAGGGAAATGCAAATAAAGACCACAATGAGATACCACCTTACACCAACAAGAATGGCACACATTAAAAAGATAGAAAATAACAAACGTTGGCGAGGATGTGGAGAAAAAGGAACACTCCTACACTGTTGGTGGGGCTTCAAACTGGTCCAAACTCTATGGAAAACTGTATGGCAGTTTCTCAAAAAACTAAAAATGGAGCTTCCATATGACCCAGCAATTCCACTCCTAGGAATATACCCAAAGGACACAAAAACATTAATCCAAAAGGTCACATGCACACCTATGTTTACTGCAGCACTATTTACAATAGCCAAAATATGGAAACCACCCAAATGCCCCAAAATTAATGACTGGATCAAGAAAATGTGGTACATGTATACAATGGAGTACTAAGTAGCAATCAAAAATTATAAACTAACTCAATTCTCAGCAACATGGATGAAGCTAGAAGGGATCATGCTCAGTGAAATAAGCCAGAAGGAAAAAGAAAAATATTGAATGGTATCACTTATAGGAGGGCTATAAGAGAGCTAAGAGAAAAATCAGTAGAAAATAGCACACAAAACACAACAAAAGCAAAACTAGCAGGCAATCACAAATAAGAGACATTCTACAGGGGAGGGGGAGATGGTTCACGGGTGAATTAGTGGTGGGACGCCTACGGGGATACACAATAATGTAAAGGATATAAAATAAATAATTTTTTTTTTAAAATGAAGTCTTTTAAAAATATGAAAATACACAAACAAATACAAGAAAATATAATAAAAACATTTTACATTTGTTCTTCCTGATGTTTCTTATTTCTTCCTAAGTTTTTAGGCATCCATATAGCACAGTTTACAATTCAGCTTGATAGATTTCTTTGAAGACTATAGGCTAGGTATATAGTAGTAAATTCTCTCATCTTTGTGTATTTGAAATGTCTCTATTTTGCTTTCAGTTTTTAAAACATTTTATTTTGCCATAATTTCATAATAATGGAAAAACTGCCCTTATGTCCATAAGGGAAAAAAATTCCCTTATGTCCTTCACCTATATTTTGATATTTTACTGTATCTGTGCCCTTATTCTCTCTCAATATATGCACAATATATATATTTTTCTATATCTTTTTAGAGTAAGTTGCAGGCATGATCCCCCTCTACTTCTAAATACTTCAAGGGATATTTCCTAAAAACAAAGATACTGTTTTAATTAACAACTATAAAAATCAGAAAATTAGCATTACTAAATATAATTAGATAAATTATAAAATTTAATGAAAGACCACCAACTCTAAGAAGACCACCAATATTAAGGATTATGTTTCACCCTACTTCTCCTTCTCCTCATCTTCCTTTCTCTTCTAGGCTAGGAAAAATACATTTTTGAGGGGGACTCATTCTCTTTAAAGCAATTTGTGGCAGTTGTTCTCGTAAACCCCATTAATAACAGTGGGAACTGCTGTCCTTAAACCAGGTCTAGAATGCATAACTGAAATAGAAATACTAATAAACAGGGAGAAACACCACATTGGCTCTTATATCCATTGAATGAGAACTATTACAGAAGTAATGGTCAATTGGAAGGTACTGAAACGGTGACTATCTACCAAGATAGTTTGCAAAAAGCAATTCCAAGTTTCTGACAGGATTATGGAGTTTAGTGACACCACCAAGCACTTGAAAAGTTTAGGCATAGTGATCCTACCACATTACCTTTTAACAATACAGAAGATCTATTTATTGTGGAGAATAATTGTTGACTATCATAAACTCAGTCATGTAGATAAAGATAACCTGACCTATAGATATCAATGAGTCTCTTTCCTCAACCACCTCCATCCTTGCCCAATAAGCTCAGAGACAATGTAGCCTTGATGACATGAATGGAATTTATGCACAAACTCAGTAACATGGACTTCTACTCATAAAGTCCAATAGACTTCTGCCCTTACAGAATACCCAATCTATCAACAACCTGCTAACCCTCTAACATGTCATCATTCCCCAGGGGAAGTATCCAGCTCCTTGGTGGCAGATTGTTTACACTGGAATACCTTCACAGGGAAAGAGGAGAGCTGCATTTTTACTAGAAAAATCACTTTGAAAATAGATTTGCCTTTCCTATCTTCCTAAGCCACTATCCATTGACTGGTTAATGCTGTTAATGCCTTCTTAACACCATAATGCTCTACATAGCTTATCATCTGATGAAGGAACTCACAACAAATGAAGTGTAGCATTGGGTCCATGCATACAGTCTTAACATGTTCCACAATCATCCTTAAATTGGTTGGCCTGATAGATGGTGAAATACAGTGACAGCTGGGTAGCAAAATCTTGCAGGAGTGGAACAATATCCTCCAGAAGGCAGTATATGCTCTATATCAGCAGCCAATATCTGGGGCTGTTTCTGCATTGACAGGAGTCTGGGACTGTGATCATGGGTACAAAGGGCAGGAACTCCTCTCACTAGGTTTCCACTGGGAACATCTTTGCATCCACAACTGTGGGATCTCCTTCCACCATAGGACATAGCAATGGTTCTCTGAAAGTGGAAACTGAAACGACTACCTGATCATTTTGGGATCCTCAAGTCAGTGAATAAACAGGCAAAAAAGAGAGCTATTCTACTGACTGGGTAATTAAGCCTGACTACCAAGGTGAACTGATTTACTATTACATCATGAAGAAAAGTAAGAACACATTTGGAATGCAAGAAAGTCCTTGAGCTTCTTAATACTCCCTATCCCATGATTAGACGAAATGAAAACTGTAACACCAACACACGCAGGACTATTTACAGGCAAGACCCTTCAGAAATGATGGTTAGGTCAACCCTACTAGAAAAGGAACAATATACATACTTGCTGAGTGCAGTATGCAATGGTTACTGGGAAAAAATAATTTTACAGAGTAGCTACATCAACCTAACTTGATGTGGACATGAGTTCTGTAGTCATCTTGAGTATTTCTTCTTTTGACATGAAACTATGCATATATAAAGGCTAAAGGTAGAAGTTCTCGCTATTTAGATTTTGAATCCCAAATCTGTCACTTACTGGTTGTGTGAACTGGACTAAGTTTAAAAAAGAATTCTCTAGGTTTGTCTCAGCAAAATGAGAATAATTATGTTATCTTCCTCAAAGGAGTTCTGTGAATTTTAAATGGGTTAATATCTTTAGAATACTCAGAATAGTGCCTGGCCCAGAGGAAGCATTCAGTGTAACTGTCATTATTAGGAGAGGCTGTGGCGCCAGAGACAGCCAATTCCAATAGCTCTGGTTGTCTCTCCTCCAGTTGAAACCTTCTCCAAGATCATCCTCAGTCCAAAACACTTGCATGGAAAGGAAAAAATTCCCCACTTATATTTCCTTCTGCTTGTTTGGCTTCTTTTGAGGCATCCTCCCCAGCAAATGTCAATAAGCCCTGACTCTGTGCTCTAGCATCCTCCAGCATTTTCATGAGGATGCTCTTAGAATAGCTAATGCTTGAGAAAGGGGCTTAGGGGAAGGTTAAAAAATGCTAAAATTTGACCAACTCTCCAAATGAAAAATACAGCTTTAGGGGAAACTAGAGACATCTTTTTCTTTCACTCTCAAAATGCATTATGATGAATAATGCCCCAGGGCTGGTGTATGCAAACCTCCACTGTGCTTATGGAGAAAGATTATAATTGAATCCCCTATAATTATGGGTCCAAAAAAAAAAAAAAAGATGTAGACAGATAAGGCTCAGAGGCTGCAGATCAGCCCAGTTTGGTTTTTAGCCCCAGCACCTACAATTATTCTGCAGTAGTTTTTATTTATCTATTTAATGCTCCCACTAGCAGGGAGAGAGAGAAAGGAAGAGCAGGAGAATCTAGTCATAATTCAGCCCTCATGGTTAGGCAGCAAGCTCAAAATTGAAAAAGTTATTCAAATGGATAATGAAATGGGGCTGAGTTTCTAATGTCCTCCTCCATGGGAAAATGGCATAAATTGTGGGACTCTTTAAATGGCTTACACTTTGTTTGTGATGAGATTATTTAAGAGTCAGTTCAGTGATCCTTTATGAGGTCACTATCCCAGGGTGAATGGCAGAACTCTGCATCTGCATGAAAAGAAAGAATGAAATCTCTGAATTTGGTCTTGAGAAGGTCAACGATAGTCATCAAGTAGAACCAGAGTCCCCTCTGGGCTATTCAGAGTCTCACTGGTGAGACCCTAAGAACTGTCTCTTAAGCTGTGGCCCTGGATGAAATGTATCACATGTAGCCAAGCAATCACTGTATATTCCTGGAAAGGGGGTGACAATCTGATAGACCTGTCAAAAAGACCATGTGGCAAATTCCAGTGGCTGGAGGGACTATGGCCACTACCACATCCCTCCTCCCACCTTCTGTGAAGGTCAGTCTTGAAACAGTTCCCTCCTTTTTAAGAGTTGGCGAGAGACACCTGAGGATCAGTTACAGCACTTTTCTCACCAATCCCCAACCAAGTTCAATGTGATTTTTGTAGTTACAAAGTACTTTCATATACAGCAGCTCAGAGAAGTAGGTAAAACATTTTATCACCATTTTATAGATCCAGACTAACTAAAAGTCAAGGAATTAAAGTGACTTGTCCAGGATCACAAGTTTAGTATGGTAATGGAACAGAGGTGTGACTAGAGGGTCAGTAAGTTATCAACATATTAAACATGTAACCCTTCATAATTGGAACCTCAGCACTCAGCTTTTAAAATGTGACACTTCATGAACTACAGCAGTACTTTATGGTAGAACTTTTTATGATGATGGGCATGTTCTATAATGCGCTGTACAGTGTGGTAGCCACTAGACACATGTGGCTATTGAGCATTTGAAACTGGTTAGTGTGATAGAAGAACCAAATTTCTAATCCCATTTAATTATACTGAGTTAAATTTAAAAATTACATGTGGTTGGTAGCTATCATATTAGGCAACAGAAATCCTTTCATCTATTCAATAGTCAGAAAACCTAATCCTACTCTAAGCAAATGTAATGATTTATATCATGTATTTCAGGTCAGACTATTTCACACAATATACACTTGAATGAGGCATTGTGAGAAAGAAATGCAAAGCTTTGAAGAAACTTTGACTTTGAAGAAAATGACTTTAAAATCTGAGAAAACTGAGGTCCATATATTTTTATATATCAGTTATTTCACTAATATATAACTGGAAGAAAGAAAAGAATATAGGAAAAAGAAGCCAGAAAGGAAATATAACCATTTGTTTAATTTTTCCCCTAACAGCGTGAGAAAGGCTTAGTGCTGCTAGCAGAGAAAGGAAGTCTAGCAGGCAGGGGATCCTCACCAGAGAACAATGATTGTGAAGGAAACCTTGATACAGAAACATGAGGTGAAAGGCAGATCTGAGACAAACACATGGTAGATACTCAGTGAGCTCCAGGATTTGGATCCCAAGTAGAATAACTGAGTGAAGAGTCAAGGGTTTGTTTCTTTGAAGTATGAAAAAGAAGATAGGCTAAGAATTCAGGAACCTAATATCTAAGATTTAGAAAGGAAAGTACCAGATCCTACCAGACATTTACTGTCAGGATGCAAGAGAAGAGGAGCAAGGATCCATGGATAGCTATTGTTCTAGAAGAAAGTATGAGGGAACAGGCTGCAGCTGTTGACATATAACTGTAGGGGTTGAAAGTAACAAAGCCAAATGTGGCTTGTTGGTCAGAATGCTCCTGATTATGAGTAGAAAAATTTCCAGGTATGTATTTTAAACAACAAGGACATTAATTATTTCACATTGTAAGTCCAGAAGTATGGTAGGTTCATGGTTGACAACATTTATTTCACTTAATTCTCATGATAATTTCATAAGGGGAGTTCACCGCATAGTCATGAAGAAGCTGAGGCTTCGAGAGGACAAATTATTTGTGCAGTCACACTGCTGGTAAGTGGCCAGTTTGAACTCATAAATCCTTGGGTTCAGAGAGTAACTAAATATTCCATTCTGGTGAGCTTTCACTCACATATAGGAAAGTTAGTGTTTTGTGATACCACTGAACAAAGCTATTGGGTACAATTTCTATTTTACAAAGGTCAGAATTCACAGTGCAGAGACCGTGAAGACAATGTCCAAATCACACAGCAGGTCAAACTAGAAATGAACCCTATGGCTCAAAACACAAAACTTCCCATAAGAACTATTAGGTGTCATTTCATATCTCCAGCACCTAAGAAAAGAACAAACAAACAAAACAAAACAAACATGTCACACAGCCCTGTGCCCACATAGCATCCAGTGACTATGCTCTGGTGCTGGTCTCACTGCTTCTCCCACAGTTCCCAGTGATTTCTATCTTATAAAAATGAAGAGGGACTGAGGGGTATGCCATGGATACAAAGAAAAGTGAGGAGGCAGACCCAGCATCTGTAGCCGTGGGGGGTCTCAAAATATTGTGTTACCTAATTGTCTCTATTTAAAGTTGCAAATTGGATCACGCATCAAAAAATAAGCCCATACGCCAACAACAATAACAAAAACAATGAACCTGTAGGCCTGCAAGAAAATGACTTAAAAACATATGCAGCCAATATATAGCCTAGTAAAAGGGTAATAATACCCTTGGCCATGGAGAAACTCTAAAACTCATTCAGTGAATAGATCTAAGCTGAGCTTAGTCTGTGTGAAGAACTGACATTATTTTTCATAAGATAATTATCCATTTATTACCTTATCCTTTGCCAATGTCATATAACACCAAGAAATTGATCAACACATAGCCTAAAATATCTAAGACTCTGGAACGGAAGTAACTGCCAAATATGGATGAAATTGATAAAAATAATTCCAAACATGATTAGAGTCACTCTGTTGTATATCCTGCACAGCAGGTGGGAAATCCTCAAGAAGAATTAAGGAAAGGTTTAAGGAAAGGAGATTAATGGAGAAAAGATTAAATGTTTCAAAAGAGGTACAAAAAATATTTTAAATGACAATCCTTCCATGGGCAATGTTAAAAGGTACTTGGGCACATGCAAAATTTGCATACTTGGTTTCAATGTAGATCATGCAGTAATAAATGGAAATGTGTCCTGGCACAAACTGTGCAATGTGAAAGACACAGAAGTGATGACTGTAAGTGGTGGTTCAGTTATTTTTCTTTTTGTCTTTACATTTAATTGTGGAAGGGATTAGAAAAATACTCTCACTGTAAAAATTTCAAAAAGTATTAACAGTATATGAAATTAAATGTAAAGGTCCACCTGGGTGCCCCAGCCTTACCACTGGTCCTTCCTTCCTCATATACATATTCCCCATATTCCTCATCAAGTTAACTAGTGCTGTTAACCCTCTTCCTCTTCATCTACCTTCATATCAATACACTTATGTATATAACTTATTACTATTTCCTACATAAATGTAGAGAGTAATGTCAGTAGTGTTTGTTATTGCTTTTTCATAGACTAATATATCTCAGAGCTATTTCATGTCTACACACACACACACACACACACACACACAGCTAATGTAGCATCTCATAGGTTGGCTAGACCATAATTTTCTTATTTAGTGTCTTACAGATGATACTTGATTTTTGCAATGATTTATTATAGCAAAGGTTTTAAAGAAGGCTTGTTTATCTATTTTCCAAGATTAATCAGAGAAGGAATTCCTTCTAGCAGATGAACTTAAAATTCACTCATGACTAATAAAGACTGCAAGGCAATATATAATGAGCCAATAATGCCACTTCTGTCCCTATTGACCAAGATTCAGGTAGCCACTGCCAAGACCTCTCTTTTCTGATTATAGGCATTTTAATCAGTGAGACTTAAGAAGGGAGGTCATCAGCTCCCTGTATCTCATAGAATATAAAGCCAAGCTAATTATCCCACTTCTCAGACTCAGTTTTATTTTATGAAGATGAGGATTATAATTCAACACCATAAGAGTTTTGGCAAAAACCAAATGCTGCAAAATAATATCTAATGTAACCCACGGACTTAGGGATTGAAGAGACCTAGAATTGAATGGCTGCTTCACCACTTAACAGAAGAGTCTTAAAAAGGGTTTTTATAACTACTCTGAAGTTAAATTTCTGTATTGTCAAAATGAGGATAAATTTAAGTTCAGAATGGGATGATGAAAACTAAATAAGATGCTGTATCTTAGCATTTTACCCAGCACCTTGGAATAATTCACTGATTCTCTCAGTACCAAATGTTAGTACCCTTCCTGTTTCATTTTCCTTCTGGTTGACTTCAAAGCTTCAAGTGAAGCACAAAGTATAACTTCACTAAGAAAAGATGGCAGCATGGTGACTAGTGCTTTTTTCTTTGTAGTCTTGTAGTCAATTTAGCATAGGTTATGTTGTTTCATCTTCGTAAAACCCCTGATGGTAATCATAAAATCTCATGGTTCTTTTCTAGCATTTACCACTGCAGGGACATTTCCTCTAAATCTTTCATATTTATGCACATATTGTGAGCAGGGGCACCTACAGCCTTTTTTGTGAGCTGTCTTCTTAAGGATGTTTCTATAGTGAGTGTCAACCTCTGAAACAATGGGCAGACATTTGGCTGTCCAGTAATAAACAAAGATAGTGTTTCCTTCTAGGGCAAAGGGCAGGCTTGCAAAGCCTATTATAAAGGATCTGTTTCCAAAGCTTGGACTCCTCAGCCATTATGAGAACCCACTATGTGCACAGCATCCATCTGAGCCACTCTGTGCACCCCTATGAGGCTTGGGACCAAGGGAAATTGTTGCAAACATGAAGCCCATACTACTGGTGAAGTCATGAGTAAGAGAGTCTGTCTCTCACCCAGGAGTCTCATGCCTTCTGTAAGCACCCATCAGATTGTGGCAGACTAAAACTTGTTAACTTCTAAGCAGTGTCAAATCTCATACCCAGCTTAGTTTTTAACAGCTACATGTTACCTGGAAATGCCATCCATCCATTAGAAAGCAAGAAGGCCATTCTCAAACTTATATTTTCTCCTCCTTTTTAGACAATCCAACACCAGTTCTTGCCAATATGCCATTTGCACAGAATGCTTTCACTCTTACCTCTCCCAAGGACCACTATATAATAAAGGACTCTTCACAAAATATTTAAGGTATTGACTCATAATCTCTAATGATGTAATTTTAGAAGGTGATGTGAGATATCTATGAAAGTAATAGGATTTACTAGACAAATGAAATTACATCCACACTTAGGGCGTCTCCATTAATACAACACCTTGGAAGAGGTGATCCCTTCTTGGTCCGCTCATCCCATTTCTGTGTCAAAATTCTGTGACTACACATGGCCCACGGCAGATATGAACAATTTTCTGTAGTTCTCTATTCTGTCAAACACATAGTCCTGCACCCATGGGATCACTAATAAATGAGAAAGTTGAACTGTCCTCTAGGATGTGGTGAGTTAGGGCAGTTATTCTGTTCCCTTGTTTATCATGAATGATTTGAAGCAGTAAGGGGAACGATGGTTGGATGAGACTCCATTTTTGAATGTGGTTTATACACATAGTCCCAGAATCATGAGAGATCTTCTGATTTACTGATTAGTTGATTTATAGATCACTTAAGGTGTAGCCAGAGTTGGCATGTGACATGGGGAGCTTTTCCCCAGCCATAGCTGAGCTCGCAGGGGTTCCATAACAGTTTAGGTGTTCTTCAGGATCAGTTTCCTTCTCCAGTGAAATCTGTTCACTCCCTT
Organism: Scalopus aquaticus; assembly: GCA_004024925.1. Taxonomy (NCBI): domain Eukaryota; kingdom Metazoa; phylum Chordata; class Mammalia; order Eulipotyphla; family Talpidae; genus Scalopus; species Scalopus aquaticus. The sequence goes on along the minus strand of PVIJ01018187.1, from coordinate 7,864 downwards.
ATTGTCTGGGAATCCAGGTTTGAAACTGAATGCCTCACTCTTGGATTGTGCCTCCTTGCCCTAAGTATTTTCTATTGGCTGAACTTGGTTTTTAAATTTTTGTTTCATTTATGCATGCAGTCTCTTGAACCTTCTTTATTTCTAACCTCTATAAACCTGAGGATTGGTCACACTCTGTCCTCTGCCCAGTGTAGACTTCTGGGATTCACAAAGGTGATATGTTCTATGAAACTGACCTCAGAGATATCTAAGGGATTTCAATTATGACAGCAAGGGAAACAAAGGAAAAATAAACCAATGGGCCTACATACTAAAACTCTTTTGTAGAGCAAAATAAATCAGCACAGAAATGAGAAGATATTTGCACATCATGTGTTCAACAAAGGAGTTAACAAATAAAATATATAATGAATCATACAACTCAGCAACAACAAAAAATCCAAATAACCTGACTAAACAATGGATATAAGATCTGCTGGGAGAAGACAAACAAGTGACCAATAGACACACGAAAAAATGCTCACCATCTCTTATTAATAGGGAAATCAAAATTGAAATAATAATGAAATATCACCCTCACACTTGTGAGAATGATCTACATTGAAAAAACCTGAAAAGTGTTGGAAAGGATGTAGAGAAAAAGAAACCCTCATATAGTACTGATAGGAATGTATATTGGTGCAGCCTCAATGAAAAACAATATGAAGATTCCTGAAAAAATTCAAAATATAAATACCAAATTATTCAACACTTCTACTTCTAGATATAAACATCCCTGTGGTCATTGCACCAAGACATGGAAACAACCTAAATGTCCAGTAATGGATGACTGGATAAAGAAGAATATATACCATGTATCAAGGAGTGAAGCTATACTTTTGAACCTTATATACTATTGTAAACCAGTGCTAAATCCATTTAAAAATCTAATAATTATGTAATATATCAAAACTGCTGAATTATGCACTTTAAATGGGTGAATTGTATGGTGTGCAAATTATATCTTAGCTACCACAACAAAAAGTTACCTTGTTGGGATGGCCAAATGAACATCTGCGTAACTGGGCCAAGAGGAAGAACCCAGATATTAAGTGATGGAATCTGGAGGTATCTTGTTAGCAAAGGAAGACAAGGGTGTTCAACTCTGAGCTGCTGGAGGGAATCTCAAAACACTTTTTGTAGTGTGCCTCAGTCAAGAATGTACAGAGACCTTTGTTAAGAGACCAAACTGGTACAAACAGGTATGTGGCTAAGAGATTCCTTCATGCATTGTGTTTTTTTCAATTCTGGATATTACTAGAAAAGATCTTTTTAGGTATCTATTGGTATATTAACAAATGCTTTATAACAAATGACCTGAATAAAGTCACACATAATTTAATAATAATAATAATAATAATAATAATAATAATAATAATAATAATGATGTTTGGATCAAAGATGGACTACATGTATGATGGTGCTCCCAATAGGGTGGACCAGATAGCCGAGGTGTACAGTAGGCTGCACCATATAGTTTAGGTGTGTAGTAAGCTACATTTGTATAATTATACTCAATCACGTTCACACAAGACACAATCACCTAATGACTGTTAACGATGCATTTTTCAGAAGGCATCCCTGTTGTTAAGTAACATATGACTGTACTCAATGGTTTAAATAACTTACTTTATAAATGTATATAAAATATGATAGTTAATGCTTCTGGCAGTTGGCTAATGTAGGCTGAGCTTGTCTGCATGGCTCTGTTCATCCTGGCTGGACTTTTAAGTCCAGTGGTTGGCTGCGGCAGGGAATGATGGGGGCCTCTGCTGTAAGCTAGAGCAGCTTAGTTAGGGTAGTTCCACTTCACATGTCTCTTATTCTCCTCCTGTGACTAGCAAGCTAGCTCAGCATGTTCTCAGAGTGATGGCAGAAGGGCAAGAGCAAAGAGGAAACACATAAGACCTCTTTACACCCAGGCTGTGAATTGGTACCTGTCATAATTTGTCTCATATATTTGCTAAAGCATATTGCTTGACCAGATCCAATCAAGAGGCAATGAAGTACATTTCACTTTCATTAGGAGAGCACTGTAGAGATACATAACAAAGAGTGTGGATATAGGAAAATATGAAGAATTGGAAGCAAGAACACAATCTATAAAATGTGTTAGGCACTCAAGTAAGAATTTTGTACTTTCAAGTGCTCAGTCATCACATATATAATGGGTAGGTACTATCTATTCTATGGAATGCTAAAAATGTTTACCCCATCTAAAAGGGAAACAACCATCAAGAGCAAATCACAGATTTCAATTTAGGTCTATCTGGTTTCAAATCTGAAATCTTTTCATCATGAGATCAGAATTCACAGAACTATCCTTCATTCATTTAATTTTTGTACACAGCATACGTAAAAACACATGTATATATGACAAAAATGTTAACAATCCAATAAATAAAAATAAAAATTAAAAACAATCCCAATTTAGTTGCACATTCTTTGTATTTGCCAGAAATCTCCCTGAATCTATTCATTATTTTCTGTCATTTTTCTTTGCCCTTATAACATTCCAGAAAGTTAATAATAACTTTTCCTGATGATAATTTTTCTTGTCATTTATATACACACATATGGAGTTGGTATTCAATATGTTTTAACGTGGAACTCATTAATAAGGCAATTCTTTCACAGCATGAAAAAAACATTCCATTACTTAAAACAAATTTTTTCCAACACCATGGCATTAAGTACAGCAATTAACTATCAAGATGTCCCTTTATAATATTTTCAGTGGGTTGATTTAAAGTCCTTCTGCCAATAGCTAGGCCTGTGGAATCTGTAATGACTACCGCGAATTTAGAGAAATGGTAAACTTAACCATTAAGCTCAAAGGGATTATTTCTGTAGACGAATTTGATTTTTCATATGCAAAGTCAAACGATCAATGTGGGTTCTCATGATTACACCCCAATATCACTGTTGGTAAGGGGACATACTGGTTCTCAATTACTTAGCCGCCATTTTATGAGAAACAGCAAGATGATTAATCTCATCAGCCAATGTAGGGCCAAGTCAAGAAACTACAAAGAATATCTAGATTAGGCACCAAGTCATCTGTGAATATTCCCCAGGATGCAATATATTACCATTCATTAGTTACAGCCAGTCTCAATTTTGTTCTCCCCACTAACCTCATGTTAACTTCTGAGACTAGAACAAATCCATTCTCACTTTTGAACATGGGAGAATTATTTACACAATGATAGCCTTCAGGTGACTAGTGGAAAATGCAATACAGAGTAGGAAATCATGAACTGAAGAGTTGAGAGACCTTAGTTTTGGTTTAACTACTAATTAAGCAATGAAACCTATAGTAAATTACTTCCCCTTCCTGAGTCTTAATGTTCTCATATGTTAAGTTAGCGAAAAAAGAGCTTTAGAATGAGACAGTCCTGAGTTTCAGTTATATATCAACACAAAGATCTGGGAGTTCTTGGGCATATTTATTTCCCGGAGCCTATTTTTACCCATAGAGACAGTAATATCCTTATGCTTTCTTCTTCACACAGCTGAGGAGAATAGTTGGAGCTCAATAACTGTTAATTTGTTACTTCACTTTGATTATTCTCTAACCAGAGAGTTCTGCAGTTCCAAAACTAGTCTATTGGATGATTTGAACAATGCTTTTATCTATAAAATACATTTCCTCCTAACAAGTCACTAGAAAGAATATATCAAGTACAGGTCTTTTGAAGACATTTCCCCATCATATTCCAGTCTATCAAACTGACAAAAGAATTTTATTCTTATTGGAGAATTTCCTCTACAAGCAGTTTCAAACCACTAAGAAGATAAGCTTAGAAATTTTTTCAGTCTTTTGATCCATCTATAGGTTCTTCATATGCTAACACCTCATAAAACTGTACAAGATCACAGGTTTCACAGTAGTAACACTAAAAGCCACATTGACTAACGATGCTTTGGTCAGTCCTACTTACTGGTCATTTAAAAATAAACAAAAATGATGTTTTGGGAAAAAATGCCTAATATTTATTTTTGCATTAGTTATCCTTCTTGAAGATTTTAGGGGAAAGGATTACTTATTGTTGATTCCTGAAAAATAAAATACATTTGGATCCAAAGTGGATTTTGTTTGCTTAATACTTCTGCCAATTTAGATCCTAGTGGTTTGGTAATCTACTTCACAGAGGGATAAAAGCAATAGAACATACATCTGTTAAACAGATGAAAAGGAGTCACTTTCAAGATTGTGGACCTTCCTTTGGGTTAACCAATCTAAAAGAAGGTACTGATCAGTTGTTTGCAATACCGGGTAACACAGACATAATATTTACATGAGTATTTTACATAGATTGTTTCATTTGATTCTTACTTCTACAGAGCAGTGATAGTAAAGGAAGAAATGAATATATATATTTGATTCTTATGATTTAGTATCTATCATATATGCATTATTGTTGTTAATACTATTAAGAATGATAATATCATCACTGGCAGCTTTATTGACTGACAAGTACCATACTCAGGCTTTTACCTTCAAAATATCATTTAGCCCTAACTTTCTGTGTGTTATCAATGCCATTTAGAAATGAAGGCTATCCAAGGTCACCCAGACAATAAATATGTAAAACCAATGTGGACTAACAGCAAAGGTAGAGGGTTATAGTTAAGAAAACATTGAATTTCAGGAAATCCCTAATATTATACAGAGAAAATACTGGTGACAAGAATTGGGCCTTTTAATTTCAAAGACACTGCTCATTTTAATACACCAAACTTTGACTTATTTTACCCTGCAAGGTACACTGAAATGCTCTTGCTAGAAGCAACTATTAATGTGGATGTTAAGTAAATGAACAGGTTTTAAACAAAGATATTTAGGTTGATTTTTCAGAGTGATTTTATGCCCTCATTGGCCTATCACTTGGGAGTATATATACCATTCTATGAGAAGAGATCTTTAGACTGATAAAGAAAAAAGAAGCATACATAAGGGCAACCCACATGAAACTGTCTATTTCCAAACTACAAAAAATATCAACATTACATAGCTTAAATCTAAAAAAGAAAAATTTGAACACCTTACAGTAATTTCACTCTTTCATGAAATCCCACTAAAATAAATTGTATTAGAAAAAAGATAAATCTACAAGGAAGAGAAGAAGTAACAGCAATTACAAAATATTAGAGGCTGAATAGCCAGCAGGTGAGTGATAACTAATACAGTAGGTGTGATAACTCTGTGAGATAATTAGAAAAATAGAAGCGCCAACCTAAGTTACCATGCATAGTCTTCAAAAGGCTCAGGAACTGTCAGTACCCAAACCTCTGGGAGTAAAGAGAAAGGTAAAACTAAAAGGACCAGGAAAGGCAAGTTATTGAAGGCATTCCCCTTCCTCATTTCTCTTTCCTGAATGATTACTCCATTCCCATCAAAAGTTTGGAGGTTTATTCTCTGGAGAGGATAAAATAAAGTTTATGGACATGGACTAGACAGACACAACCGATGGCATTTAAGGGCTAAGCACATACCAAATGCTGAGAACTTCCAATGTTCTTTGATTCAGCTTCCAGATCAATGGTTGCCAAGACTTTCGCCTTCTAGTAGGGCAGTAGAAGAGTACTCCTTGGAGTATAGTACAAATCCTAAGGAAAAGACAAAAAAATAACTACGTAAGAAGTTCACCTAAAATTCACCCAGAAAATGCTACAATGTTCTCAAATTCAATCAATTACCTCATTCCTCATAATGACACAAAAAGGATTGCCTAACATCTGAGGATAACCTCTAACACAAAAGATAGAGTCCCAAACAAAGAGAATAAAGCAAATCAGGGGTGACAGAGATTATACAGGGAAACTAGAACAGACATAGAATAAACCCTCATTATCCTCAGAAATAAGCAAAGGAAATAACGCATGAAACTAGAACAGAATGCTGTGAAAAAGTCAGTTAGAACAATCATATACACACACACACATTCATACACATACCACTACATCTGTAGAAATTAAAAACATGATAGTAGAAATGAAAATCTCAACAAAAGCATCAAAAAAAAAATTTTAAGCCAGATAAGCAAATAAGTTGTTTCAACATCCAAAAAAATAGTACTTCCAAAGAGTACAGAATAAATATGTGAGAAGAAATAATCAATAAAATGAGTCAGGAACAACTCCTACAATTGAAGGACTTGAATTTCAAGATTGAAAGATAACACTAAAGAAAAGGAAGATAATGGGCTCTCTTCAAGGTATACCATTGTGAAAATTCAGAATGCTTGTTTCAAAGGAAAGATCCCATAAACTGAGAGTGAGCATAAATGGGTGCACACACACACAAATCAAAATAACTTTAGGTTTCTAAATGGCATCACAAAAACCCACAAAACAAGGAATGTAACCCAGGAGAAAATCAACAGTAATATCCAGTATGGCACTATGCCAAGGGTCTAAACACAACACAGGTGAAAGGAAAATGGAAAAATGAAAACAGAAGAAACAAGAAAAATTGAAAACAGTAAATTTATTGATGGTAGTTAACTGTAGAAAATTGTATTATAAAGCTTTGAAAGACGTGGGAGAAAGTAGCAATATATACAAAGAGTAACACAAAAACACACACGCATGTTAATCTCCTTTAGAAAGGACAAAACTTGGGATAATTTGCATAGGACTACTATATAATAACTGCATATTGATTTATTTAAATATGCCAGGGAAGGAGAAGCAGAGGAGGAGCTAAATCCTCATCTATTAAAAGACAAAGTAGAAGATAATGTATACCTAAAATTCATTAATCTGAAAAACATGTACTGCATGCCTATTATTTAGAAATGTGTATGCTTATGCCTAAATATTTGCCTCTAAAGAGGGAGTCTAGCAAGGATATAGAGCAGTGGGACAAGAAATTATTTAGAAATTATTATAAGCCTCTTAGAACTACGTGACTTTTACACTATGTACATGTATTACTTTGATGAAACATTTACTTAAAAAACTCAATTTCGGTAAGCATGATGACACAACTCCTTTGAAAATATTTTTTTTCCCCAGTTTTGACACAGTTCTTTTCATTATTACCAACACTTAGACAAAAGCACAAAATTTGCACAACAGTTCATCAACTACTGCTTCTATGGCCCTAAAACCTCATCATGTGAAATAAATTCATTTTATGAAGAACAAAGCTGTGACCTTACAAGAATAGTTGAAAAACAAGGGCTAGCACTTCACTGTGTGCTAAACAGAGCAGTAAACTCAACAAGCACTTAGGCTAAAGAACAACATATAGGAGATAGCAAACTGTGGTAAAGTAAATATTAACTACTTTGAGATCACTTTTCGAAAACAATGCAATTTAAATCTTCATTACTTCCCAAAGTGATCTTTTGTTGTTTTTAACATATATATTTTTATTGTTATTTATGTCTTTTACATTTTGTATTCCCCCCTTGGGTAGCCCACCACCAATTCACCAGTGATCCATCTCCATGGTCCCTTGTGTTCTTTTCTATTCCATTTTGTGCGATTTTCCTTCCCTCCCTCCGCCTGCCCCCCCCCGCCCCCCCTGCTGATTGTCTCTCTCCTATTTGGTTTCCTTATAGTCCTGTTATAAGTGAAACCATTCGATATTTTTCTCTTTCTTTCTGGCTTATTTCACTGAGTATGATCCCCTCTAATTCCATCCATGTCGCTGCAAATTGCATGTGTTTATCTTCTTTCCAAGATGAATAGTATTCCATTGCGTGTATCTACCACATCTTCTTGATCCAGTCATCTATTTTTGGACATCTGGGTTGCTTCCATACCTTTGCTATTGTGAACAGTGCCGCAATGAACATACGGGTGCATGTAT
>PVIJ01018186.1:0-27079 GCA_004024925.1 Scalopus aquaticus | reverse complement strand
TTAGACTAATGCAAAGATATGGTATATTTCCCAGCCATTTTGATTCTCTGTCCTTAAGGGCTTATATCCCCTATCTTTCACTCTTCAAAGTATCAGGGCATCATCTAAAACAATCCAGTTCTATAAGGTATCATAAGAGAAATTCCAGTCAAGGAAACCTGGAGTATAGTTGCATTATTTAGTACAGTTAAACTATTCTTGAACTATTTTAGTCTTTAAGTATTTAAGTCTTTAAGTATTTGGAACACATCATTCTATTATATTTGTGTTGTAGTGTTTATTCAAAGAACTCTGATCCTAGCCTAATTGGGGGGTATGATTGTACATTATATGCTTCTTCCCCTTTGTCAGCTCAAATATTTTTTCTTTGTCTTCAATTCCCAGAAGTTTTACATCAATATATCTTCTGTTAGTTTTTGATTTGTTTAGGGACCCTAGGAATCTTTTGGTTTCCTGGATTTGTATATTTATTTGATTTTAGACATTCAGGAGCTTTTCCTCCATTATTTCTTTTAATGTGTTTTTTGCTCCTTCCTTACTTTCTCCTCTTTTATTCCAATTTTCCTTATATTGCCTTCCCTCAAGGAGTTAGACAGTTCCTGGTATGTTTATTCCTCTTATATTTACTGCATTTATCTCTTTTTTTAAATGTTGTTATCCAAATAAGAAGGAATATCTCAGTCACTAAGTACTAGTGTCATTCTGAGAGGCTAAAAAATGTTGTTGTTTTTTTTTTTATTCTTCTGATATTTGTATAAAGAACACATGTGTGTAGAAAAGGTGTGTAAATTAAAATGACAATGTAATACAGGGCTCCAAATTTAACTGTTATATGTTATATGCGCATATCATCATTTTGTGTGTGTGTGTATTACAATATTCTGTAACCACTGGGTGTGTAATATGAGTGCTCAATAAATTATTGTTTTCTATTTTATTTAGCAGATTTATTTATTTATGCATACAAACTGGGGTTTAGGCCAGAAGTGTGGGGGTGTGAGAGGATTCACCAGAGACAGAGTGGGGAGCAGAACTGGCAGATCAACTAAAATACACTGCTGAGGGGAGGCAGTGAGCAAGACAGGAGAGGTCTGCTGCACCATGTGGGATGCTCTCTGGCCAGGGATCCAACTCATGCTACAGTGGCTCTGGATAGCTTCATGCGCTGCAACTTAACCCCTGATACCACCAGGGAGGCCCTAAATTCCTGTTTTCTAATGGCACATTACCCAAACAAACAAACAAACAAAAACAAAAAAAAACAAGAATAATATGTCATGTTCATGCTTGAAACTAGATATGTAAAGATATTCAAAGTGATTTTATCTTCCTGAGAATTAAATTATAAAATATTTGTGTTTGTCTTATTTCTAAAATCATTCTTATGTTGAATATTTTTTCACTTGAGAACAATCTCTTTAAATTTTATCTAATAAAACTTATCTAATATATTAAAAGTACAAATTGTTAAACATTTTGATATATGCACATATACATGATAGCCTTGTGTACACTCATGAAACAAACAGAGATAATAAATTTGTATCACTTTTTTTTTTTTTACATAAAGAACAGGTTTATTAGGACAAGGAAGTAAAGGACACTTGTACAGACACAAGTGGACAGGAAGAGCTGCCCCTCTGAGGAGGGCAGGTTTGCTAAGAGAGGCCTGCATGGTGCAGTTCGTGGGCAAACAGGCAGGCCTGTCCTTTACTCTGTAAAGGAAAGTAAAGAAAAGCACCTGCATAGGCACCGGTGGGCACAGAAAATGACTGCAAATTTGCATCACTTTCAAAAGTGCAATGATTTTTGTGATTTTGCCCTCTAGTCTTTTCCATTTATCTCTCTATTTTTATGTCGTAATATACTGTTGTATTACTGTAGTTTTATAAGTCTTGTTGAAATTCATGGGTCTTGGTTTATAGTCTTCATCAAACATGAAAAAAATCCATCCAATATTTTTTCCAAATACTTTATATGTTCTTACACTTCTACATACCATCAGGGCTTCCAATTTCACACATTTACATAACTAAAACTCACCTTCAACTCATTGATGAGTTGCCATCTTTTCCGTAACTCTTCTTTTCCCTCTGTATGTATTTGAGTTTTTATATCTTCCATTGACATTTCTTCAGACTTGCTATTCATTTATTTGGCAATTTCTATTCTAATTTTAATCCTCAAATGTGTATTTTTTCTTGCAATACAAGATAGCTTATGTTTTTGGAATTGCGATTTGGGTATATCATCACTCTTTCAGCTCTACATAACTTTCTTAAAATATGGAATACCATTATAATAACTATAATAATATTTTTGTCACTTTATTCTGATATCTGTGTCAGTTCTGGGTCAGTTTTCATTTTTGCTTCTCATTATGGTCAATATATTCCTGATCACTTGAATACCAAATTCCTTATGATTGCATTCCAAACATTGAAAATGTTACCCTTTTTGACTGGATATTTTTATATTCCTGTAAATATACTTGATCTTCCCTTCCACTACTGGGCCAGGGTGCAGTTAATTTAGTCCTTAAGAAGTTGATCCTTTTGGGTCTTGCATTTAGTCTAGAAGTATTTTTTCTCTTTTCATTTCCTCGTGAGTGGTGAAGATTTCAGTCTGGATTTTGTGAACAGGTACTGCTGTCAGTTATAATCTTTTGAGCTGGTTCATGCCTGCCTGGGGTAGTTTTCCTCTTGTGTATGTATATTAATCAGTATTTAGGGAACAGTGAAGAAAGTGCCGCTGTATCTCTTCAGTGTTCCCTTATATTGCATCTCTCACTTCTCTGTCTATGTCTTATTGGAGAACCCTAGTTTTTTTGGTTTGTTCAGACACTTACCTCTGTATTCAGTAAGGAATCTTGCAGGCTTTGCAGAGATTTTCCTTTCTTGAAAACTCTCAACCTAGTCAAGAGGGAATATCCAGGGTTTCCCTAGCTTGTTTCTTATCTATATAATACCATTATCCTCTGAGGCCTGATGTAAATGGATAGCAAACATTTGTTTTAATGTTTTGGGCTTTGTTGTTGCTGTTGTTTCAAGTAGGAGGGTATATATGGTCCCCTGTTACACTTTCTGGGCAAAATAAAATTTAAAATAAAATCAATAAATAAAGCATGTTTTCTTGGAATCATCAGTATATACTATAAATGAAACCTAAAGTTGTATATGAACAATGTTTCAGAATTTCCTGAACTTATGTTGTTTCTCAAACAACTTGAGAGATATTGTCTAATATACAAGTATATATCTGCTGCCATAAGCTGTTTTTTGTAAATTGATGACTAAATCCCTGGTGGTTATTTTTGAGACTTTTGTTTTGCCCATATGACCAATGAAGCAACTATGTTCTTACCTGAGTTGACTCAAAATTGAGAATAATTAAATTTATCAGAGAAAGAATACCATTTAAAGATGTAATTTGCATTGTCAAAATGACCATCCTACCCAAAGTAATTTGCAGATTCAATGTTATCCCAATAAAAATCCCAATGGTATTCTAAGAATTAGAACAAATAATACAAAATTCATTTGGATGCATTAAAAACCCAGAATATCCAAAATTCTCAAGTCTAAAAAGGGGAAAATGGAGTTATCAAATATCCAGACTCCAAACTGCACTATGAAGCCATATTAATTAAAACAGCATGTTACTGGATCAAAAACAGACATAAGGCCATTGGAATAGAATTGAAAGCCTAGAAATGAAGTGACACATCCGTGGACAACTAGTATACAAAAAGGGGTTATACATAAACACTGGGACAAGGTAAACCTCTTCAATAAATGGTGTAGGGGAAATTGGATTGCTAGATGCAAAAAATGAACATAGACCATGATCTCATATGAGACACAAAAAATAAATCAAAATAGATAACAGATGTGGATTTAAGACCTGAAATAAGATAAAATGATAGGAAACATAGGCAAAACACTCCATGATATCAACTTCCAAAACGTCTTTCCTCATTCATCTTCAACAGAAAGGAAAACATTGGAGAATATGAATACCTGGGACTTCATCAAACTAAAAAAGAAAACTTCCGTACAGCAAAAGAGAAAGTAACTAAAATGAAAAGACACCCTACTGAATGGGATAAAATATTTGCACATCTTACATCTAACATGGGACTGATAGCAAAGATACACAAAGAGATAAACAAAAGACTAAACAAAAAGAAAATAAAAACCACAATTAAAAAATAGACAGAAAAGCTAAATAGGCAATTCTTCAAAGAAGAAAAGCAGATGACCAACAGTCATAGGAAAAAAATGTTCATCATCACTTATCATCAGGGAAATGCAAACCTACCTCACTCCTGTGAGAATGGTCCATATGAAAAATAAAACAAAACAAAACAAAATACAAATACAAATGACATATGCTGATGAGGTTGTGGTGAAGAAGAAACCTTCAAACACTGTTGTTGGGAATGTAGACTGATTCAACCCGAATGGCAAGAAGCATGGAGATTTTCAAAGAGTGAAAATGGATTTACCATCTGATCCAAGAATTTCAGTCCTATGTATCTATGTATCTATACAACGAGCACAACAGTACAACTTTTCAAGGAAACATTCACTCCCATGTTTATAATAGCTCTATTTACAATAACCAAGGTAAGAAAACAACCTAAATTCCCAGAACAAATGCGTGGATCAAGAAGATGTGGGTAGATACACACAATGGAAAACTACTCAGAGATCAACAAAGATACAGTCATGTAATTTGTGGTAACTGTGGAACTGGAAGGGATTAAGTGAAATGAGCCAAAAGGAGAACGATAAATACTGGATGATTACACTTTTATGTGCAATCGAGAGAAATCAAACTAAGGCTCATCAAGGACAAATTTAAGACTGATCCTTGAAAGCAGACCCAGATCAGAGGTAATCAGGAGGGGATGGGGAAGGAGAAGGGTAAATTAGAAAACAGAGGTTGAGGGGAAGGAGAACACAGTGGTGTGTGGTAGAGGACTTATACACTTTTATAGTAGAAAAACTATGGTGACTTCACGTGAGGGGAGAGATTCTATGTTGTGAAAAAATAAACAAGGATGTTTTTTAAAAAATAATCCGACAATTAATTTAATCTCAAAACTAATCTGGACCAGTATGGCTGTTTTGTTTTGTCCTTTTTGTTTGTTTGTTTGGGTATGCTTTTTTCATTTACCTTTTTTTTTTTCAATTCAGATGCAAATAATAATATTGTTAAAGAAGAAAAATCTTATGAGATAATACATTTTTAATAAAGGAATATTGTTGAGTTGGTTGATTCAAAACATTTAGCAGCCAAAAATCAAAGCCTCAATTGTAGGCAAACAGCTTAATTCAAATATCAACATTTATGCACAGAAATATTTGCTTAGGGCCTCCCTGGTGGCGCAGCGGTTGCGCTGCGCTGTGGAGCTCTCGGCAGCGCAGGATGCGAACAGTTCAAAACCCAGCCTGGGAGAATCCCACATGGCGCAGCAGACCTATCCTGCCTCGCCCGCTGCTCCCCACAGCAGTGTATTTCTAATCTGCCTGTTCTGCCCCCCACTCTGTCTCTGGTGAACCCTCTCACCACCCCACGACTCTGGCCTGTACCCCGGCTTGTATGGATAAATAAATAAATATTAAAAAAAAAAGAAATATTTGCTTATTTTTTTCAAAATATTTAAAATTTAATTTTAAAAATTAATCATATACTGCTCTTTGGGAAATTGATTAAAATGGTTATTTTAATGGATATTTTGGGGTCTGTAAATATTTATGCTTTTCATTGAAAATATAGCTCATTGCTGAATTTTATAACATATACCTCATTTTTTAACTACCACATTGAAAACTTTTAAATATTTTTAAATTTTTAATTGAGAGTTCAAAAAAAGTCCCAGAAAGAATGACAAAAGCAACTTTTATAAATATTTCCATTACAAAAAAGTAGTAAGCTTTAACAAGTCTATTTCTATCAACATATTCTATGCCAGACAACATTGTAAGGAAAGTGTATAGGAAACATTTAGTATTTGGATATAAGGAAATTATTCCCACTGACAGTCATTCAAAATGAGCTAGGTAGACAGACAAAGTAATGGTATCTCTGTATTTATTTTGACAAACCTATGACAACATCACTTTGTTCCTTGATAGACAAACATAACCGTGAAATATATTTGTAGATTACCTGCATTTTCGAGGCTGCTTTGATCATAAAACAAACCCAGCATAATGGAAAGTATCTATTGTTCTTTGTATATTTTAGCTAACATAGCCATTCTCTCTTTCATTCCTTGATTTTGATTTGTATTTGAATGAATATTAATAGAAACTTTAGACGGCTATTGTGTAGCTTTCTTGTTCCATATTTAATCCTACTATTTGTTATTAGGGCTATAATAATTATTGCTGTTTAATTATTAGTATAAAATTCCCTATCATGCTAAATTTTAATTCATTCTTATGTTAATTAGCAATGTCCCAAACAAATCATGTTTATATGTAAGCCTTGACATAATCATGTTAAATAGGTCAAACTTCTGTGCTCTTATAATTCTTCTATACATTTTCATTTATGTTGGGAAAGCAGAGTGTATTGTTTTCCAGCAATTGTTTGTGGCATAAAAGGAATTCTGAATACACATCTAATGAAATCCATATATTAGAATTCTTGCTATTTTTATAGATCAAGAACACTAAATTTACTATAAAGCTTTTATTCAGCAGGAAGAATATTAAAAATAAAGTTTCAAGTTATAATTTATGTATGCTAGTAGTATTAATTCAAAATGAAAAGCAATTGCATTTCCTATCTCAATATTAATATTTTGTGATTTGTTTTCATAGCTTACCAAGAGAAATCTGAATGTACTACTACCATATCTATAGAAATCTGTTATCTATAAAAATATTCTGCTTTTGAAAAGATGCAAGCCAAAATCTCTTCACAAAATAATATAAAACACAACTGCAAAAGTGCTCAGAAAAAGAGCTCTCCCCAAAGTCCAACACTGCTAGCACTCTGTTAAGTACTGCCAATCTTAAGGACAATTAGAACATCTCTTTATGTCACCATTTTTTTTTATATATTTTTATTGGCAACTTGAGTTGAGCAAGTTAAAAAAGTCACTCCAGATAATTATAAGCCCCTTTGCCATTCATTAAGAGATCCAACAATGTATGAACTCATCTGAAGATAGTTTCAAAATACTTCAAGATATTTTCAAAATAGGTCTTGGACCTCATATCAAAATATTTTCAATCCATTGACAATGCTGTTTGCAAAGTGTCTTTTCAGCCTGATCTCCATAGCTCCAGGTCCCTGTGTATTCAACACACATGAGATCAGAACTCTGGTAAAGATTATTTATAAGAGTAAAATTTAATTAACATAATCCTGAACTTGTAATATGACATTTAACATGGAACAGAGGCATCTAAGTAAATTCTATAAAACTTGTACTACATTTCAATTTAGCTACCATAATTTATGTGGATAAAAGTCATGTCAAATTATTTAACACAGATCACTGCCTGAATGTAATTTCCTCATATAGTACCTTCAAACTCCTTCAAATGACTCCTTTTTATAAAGCTTTGTTATACTATACCTTTTACATGAAAAATGAATACTATTGATTCGATAACTGCCATTTTTCTAATAGAATTCATTATCTTTTTTTTTCTATTATGGTGATTGTACTTCCTATCAAGTTATTAGATTATATCAGGACTTTGTAAATTTTGGAGAATAGTTCCTCATTATATGTGTGATGAGAAAATATTTTTCCATTCTTTATGTTGCCTTTTATTTTTATGGTTCCTATTGAAGTTAGACCAAACATATCATGCAGCAGCAAAATAATATGGACAAATATATATTATTAGACACACTGAACATTGTTAGATTCTTTGGAATTTTAAAACTTTGGTTATGACCATTGGTAGGAAAATATCTCATCATGCAAAATAGTCACTTTAAAAATCAATCTTAACTCTCTCTCTGGTGGCGCAGTGGTTGGGTGCTGTGCTGTGGAGCTGTCGGCAGCAGCAATGCGAGTTTGACGCCCAGCCGGGGAGAATCCCACATGGTGCGGCAGACCTCTCCTGCCTTGACCGCTGCTCCCCTCAGCAGTGTATTTCTGATCTGCCTGTTCTGCTCCCTACTCTGTCTCTGGTGAACCCTCTCTCCGCCCCATGCCTCTGGCCTGTACCCCAGCTTGTATGTATAAATAATAAAAATAAATCTTTTTAAAAAATCAATCTTAATTCTGTCTTCCAAGCCCACTATAACCAAAGATTTGCACTGTTATTTTATTTATTATGTAAGTGCAATTTTATGAATTTGTCCTATTATATATTTTATATTGTAGAACCACAATCACTTTGCAGCATTCACTACATCACACTAAACTGAGAATATAAAGAGCTAATTCTTTACCTGATGGTACTAACAATAATGATGATTTTATTTAAAGATATTTCAGATCACATATCTAACTGAATAACTAGAGACTGAAAATCCAATGAAATTTTCCACAAAGCAAATATGAATCACAAATTCTTTACATTTTAACTTTGTCTACAATTTTTTTTTGTAGGACAATTGTGTGCTCTGTGAAAATTCCTGGGAGTATTTTCATGTAACAATATCTTTATGAGAGTCAGTTAAACTATCATTTTCATCAAAGACCTGTCTTCCTCTTTTCCTAATCACTTCCAAATCATGATGAAAAAATCATTTCAAATTATTCTGACAGGTTTCCAGAGGAATCTACATACACTTGCCTGCACATACATGCAAACACACAGCACAAATCATGGAGACAGAGTAAATCTTTACATGTTGTTTAAAAGGAAAGTTAAATTCACTTAATCAATTCATAGTCCATAACCTTCTACTAGTCATAGAAGTTCAGGCTGGACACTGTGCCACTTGACATTTGGAAGAAAAATAAGATATGATGTAAATTGATTTCCCTTGAGAGGAGCGACACAGATGGGATGAAGTTGAACCATATTGTCAGCTTTCGGGTCATCCCTGAAGCCATTAGCAATCATAATGATGAAACAAGAGTCATTTATTTGCCCACTATTTTCTGATGTGGTAAAATGTATTATATTGGGGACCTAAGTTTTCCTCGGAGAGGTGATGTTGTCCTTGGGAGGAAGCAACGTATGACAGAATATTTTTAGCTTGTGAAAGTAGAAGTTACTAATTAGAAAAAATAGACATTATGCAAGGTAAATAAATATTAAAATTTTTATCACATAAGATTTTTCATGCTACTATTAATATATTTTTAAGTAAATAACTTTTCTTGGCATTCTGAACTAATACATTTGATTAATTAATTCATCTGTGATGTTGATCAAACAGTAAGCAAATTTTTATGAAAACCCAGTATGTACCAAAACTGCTGTAATACACACACACAATATACACATATACATGTGTGTGTATATATAGGTGTGTGTTTGTTTTATATATGTGTGTGTACACATACACACACATATATATTTGTGTATTGTGTATGTGTTTGTGTGTGTATTTATATGTATATATATATATATATATATATATACAACAAAACATATAAAATAGAAGATAAAAATCCCTGTACTCTTATAGAGACTTGATCCTTATAGATGAGACAGACAGGAAACTAGCCTAAGGCAATCCTATCACAATTAAGAAACAAAAAGAGTTACAGGAAAATAGAAATGGCAGCAAGGGTAAAGGAAGAGTGGGAAATGGCAATTACATGAGTTGGTTAAGGAAAATATCCCTGAAAATGTGGCATCTGATCAAAGCTTTAAACTCCAGAGTTAGGCTTAAAAATGGTGGAGGAAGAAACAAAACAAAAAGAGTATATGTAAAAGTCTTGAGGCAGGAGTTTGCTTGATTGACTCAAGAAAAAGTCAGAAGAGTGACTAGAAAGTGAGTGAAGGGCAGAGTATATAAGATAAGAACACAAAAACAGTACCACGGTGAAGTTAAGAAATTTTAAGTCTTCCTAAGGTAACTAGAGTTAGTCTTAAGGAAAGTAGGAACCATTGAAGAGAGTTTGAATAGAAGAGTGGCATAATCTGACTTCCTATTTAACCAACTGAAGAAGAGACAATGTAGACTAGAAAATAAAAATTAGGAGGGCTTGCGATAACCCAGACTGAATAAAATAGGCTTAAAATAATGAACAAAGACTGTGCTCTCAAGTCATTTTTAGTAGAAATCACAAACACGTGAAAATACAATTGTATCATTGTCTGTAAAACATAATGACTAATGAGTACACTTAAAATGAATATTAGCACTGGGAAAGAGTCAATTTTGTTTGGGTGGTGGAAAAATGTGAATATGTCTTCACAAAAAGGGAAAAAAATCTTCCTCTTTCTGTTCTAAAATCTAATATTCAATTTTGCCTATGATACAATAATGTTCTAAAATAGTAAATCAAAATACTCTTTTAAGTCCTGTAAGGGTTAAGCATCAGAAACTTTATGACATTACAGATTCATAATTTGGAAAATTGCCTAAGACTATTTTTTTAATATTTCATTTGAGCCAAAAAGATTTGCTAAAACAACAACAAAGCTTATCTATATTCAAAAAGAATCTTTTTGAATACAAAATATTGGACTTACTATAAGGACATTTCTTCATGTTTCACCCTTTACTTGTCATTTAAATATCTCTATTACTCTCTGAGACCTTTTACCTTCTTCAGAAATAAAATCCATTCCAATAACACTGGTCAACAAACTTTTAAAAAGTCACGTTATTAAATAATATTAGTCATTTCCTATCAATTTGTAGGTGCTCAACAGGAATATTGCAAATTATAATTCGGCTTCTTGGTTGTTTTTTTTTTTTTTTGTAATCTGCAATAAATTGATGTTTACATCATGAAATGCATGGCAATAGTAATAGGCCAATGGTTAATACCTTAAAAAATCGGTTATCAGCCTATTCAAGAAGAGTATCAGATCCAATGAGAGGGGTAGGAAAAACTCTAAGTGGACTTTTTCTCCTCTTTTTTCTTTTATTTATTTACTATTTTTTTAAGTGACAGAGCTTTGCTTTTGTTCCAGAGATTCTACAATTATCCCCTTCACTACATTGTCTTCCCAATACACCTTAGAAAAATTAAGCAACTTGCCTTGTTACAGTGAAATTAACATTTAAGCCAGAAATTTGCCTTTATACACACACACACACACACACACACACACACACACACAGAGTTACATTATATTATATAATACTACATTATATTACATTGTATTAAATTATATATTACATTATTGTGTATTCCCAATAAAATTCCCACCAATTCACCCATGAACCATCACCATCATCCCTTGTACTCTTCTGTCCCCCATTTTGATCCCTTTTCTCCCCCTCCCTCACGGAATGGCTCCTATTTATGGTTGCCTGCTAGTTTTGTTTTGTTGGTTTATTATTATTATTGTTGTTGTTATTTTTTCCTCCTGATCCCTTATTTGGTTCCCTATAGTCTTCCTATAAGTGAAATCATTCAATATTTTTATTTTTCCTTCTGACTTATTTCACTGAGCATGATCTCTTGTAGCTCCTCCCATGTTACTGTGAATGGCATGTGTTTATCTTTTTTGATTGTTGAATAGCATTCTATTATGTATATGTACCACATCTTCTTGATCCAGTCATCAATTTTTAAGCATTTGTCTTGTTTCCATATCTTAGCTATTTTAAATAGTGCTGTAGTAAACATAGGGGTGTAGGTATATTTTTAATTAATGTTTTTTGTGTCTTTTGTGTAGATTCCTAGAAGTGGAATTACAGGTACATATATTAGTTCCATTTTTAGCAGGTTGAGGAACATCCACACAGCTTTTCTGGTTGTGTGTCTGTGTAATAGTTTGAAATCAGGGAGTGTGATACCTCCATTCCTCTTCTTTTGAGTCAGGAGAGCTTTACCTATTTGTGGCTTTATGTTCTTCTTTATGAATTTCATCACTATTTATCCCATTTTCTTTGAAGAATGTCATTGAAATTTTTGTTGGAATAGTATTGAATTTGTAAACTTTTTTCAGTAGGTTGGCCATTCTGGCGTTAGTTCTTCCAATCCATAAGCAGGAGATATCTTTCAATTCCTTCATGTCTTCTTGTATTTCTTTAAATATTGTCTTATAGTTTTCTTAGTATAGGTCCTTCACCTCTTTTGTGAGGTTTGTTTCCAAGTATTTGATTTATTTTGTTTCAATTATGAAAGGGATGGTTTTCTTAATTTCTTTTTCTTCATACTGAAGAAAGGTAGCAATAGGAAGGTAGCAAAAGCAGTAATAGGAGGAAAGTATTCTGCACACATCAAGAAATAAGAAAGAACTAAAAGAAACAACCGAATCTCCCATCTCAAAGAACTAAAAAAATGAACAGCAACAACAACAAAAGCCAGTATAAGAAAGGAAAGAAGAAAAATCAAAGCAGAAATAAATGAAATAGAAATTTTAAAAAATCCAAAAGATCAACAAAACCAAGAGTTGGTTCTTTGAGAAAATAAAATAGGCAAACCTCTAGCCAAGCTCACAAAGGAAAAATGGGAGAAAATAGAAATCAACAGGATCATAAATGAAAGAGAAGAAATTACAACAGACAGCAGAAATCAAAAGAATAATCAGAAATTATTATGAATAGTAAATGCAAACAAGTTCAATCATTTAGACGAGATGGAAAAATTCCTAGAACTGTGCAATCACCCAAAACTAAATAAAGAAGGTATAGAACACCTAAACAGAACAATTACAAGCAGTGAAATTGAAATAGTAATCAAAACCCTCACCAAAACAAAAAAACAGCCCAGCACTAGATACTTTCACAAATTAATTCCACCAAACATTCAGAAATGTACTAGTCCCTATTTTACACAATATATTTCAAAAATTAAGAAGGAAGGAATACTACCAAATATGTTTTATAAAACCAACATCACACTAATACCAAAACCAAACAAGGACATCACAAAAATAAAAAAAAAAAATTACAGATCAATCTCTCTAATGAACACTGATGCAAAAATCGTCAACAAAATCTTAGCCAAGAGAATAAAACAATGCATCAAGAAGTTAATACAACATGACCAAGCGGGATTTATTCCAAGAACACAAGGATGGTTCAACATTTGAAAATCAATTTATGGATCCAACACATCTACAAAAAGAAAAAATAAAAACCATATGATCATATCAATAGATGCTGAAAAACCATTTGACAAAGTTCAACATCCGTTTATGACGAATGCCCTTGAATTCTTCCGGATATAAGGAATGTGCAATAACATAAAAAAGGCATATATGACAAATCCACAGCCAATATTATCCTCAGTGGTGAAAAGTTTAAAGCCTTTCTGCTAAGATCAGAAACAAGGCAAGGATGTCCACTCTAACCATTACTTTTCAATATAATACTGGAAGTCCTAGCCAGAGCTGTAAGACAAGAGAAAGACATACAAGGAATCCAAATAGGGAGAGAAGAAGTAAAACAATCACTATTTACAGATGATATGATAATATATAGAGAGAATTTTAAAAACTCCTCAGAAAAACTAATCAAAATTAGAGACCGATTTAGTAAAGTAGCAGTATACAAAATCAATTTAAGTGGATTTTTTTTTTTAAGTAATGAAGAAGTACAGCCCAAAGGAGGGAGTTAGAGCTATGGTGCAAAGCCCCCTACAGTAATTGATACGGGCACAAGTTAAGGCTCCTAAGGCCAACACTGCTCTGGATGAAGGGTTGAATAAGCAGGCACCCAGGGCCGAAGGTGATTTGCTAAGGAGCCACACAGATGAGGACACAGAACAAATACTGCTGGCTTGAATCTGAGGCTCACAATACAGAGCAGCTGTGACCTGAATTGGGTCAGAGCATCTGGACTTTCTTATACAAGTGACTACTACTAAAGTTCAGACTGAGATATCTAAAACACTTGTCACTACCCATAAAAAAAAAAAAAAAACACTTTATAACAGTAACTTCAAATTCCTGAGTCTACTGCAGGTGAATTTGATGACTATTGTCCAGGTCTTCTTTTATACCTACTAGCCCTGATAAGTACAAGTCCCCTGTCTACTCTAAGAACTATAAAAACAGCAGTTGAAAATCTATCCTCAATAAAAGCAATGTAAAATAGAAAATGAGGAGGAAAGAGAACACAGTACAAATGCCAGAATAACAAAAAACAACCTGAAAGGAACCTTGGCTCAGTGGATTGCAGAGCATGAGGGAAAGGTAATTAAGGGCATCGTCCTGCCAATTCTCTTGAAACTTAATAAAATAATAGTGGATATAAAAATATTAGAAAACAAATATTGAAAATATAAGGAAGCTATATTCAGAAATAATTGAGGCAAGAAACCTATAGTTGATTAAAACTTTATAATTAAGGGCCTCAATAGCAGGCAAACAGAAACAATGGGGAGAATTAATGACCTTCAAAAGCACTACTAGAGAACACAAGAATAGAACAAAGTAGAGAAAAAAGAATGTAAAAAATGAAAAAAATTTTAAGAACTCTTGGGGACAACTTAAAGAGAAATGATATCTTTATTATTGGGGTTCTAGAGGGAGAATAAAAGAACTATGCAGAGAAATTGTATTTAAAGAAATAATTACTGCAAACAATCTCCATCTTGTAAATGAACCAGAAGATATAGGTGAAGAGGTCTATAGAACAACAAACAAAATAATATGAGATAGATATATAGCAACACATACAATAATAAAGTTGTTGAGAAAAACCATAAAGAACAGAATGCTAAAAATATCAAGCGATGTCAACAGACTCTCAGATACTTTTCAACAGAAATATTGCACAAAAGAACATGTGAGAGACATTCAAAACACTTAAAGTAAAAGAGTCACATCCCCAAAACCTCTACCCAGTGAGATTAACAGTCAGGATAGAAGGATGAGTAAAGAGATTCACTGAAAAGCAAAAACTAAAAGAATTTATCATCACCAAGCCACATATGGAAGTCTAAAAGGGCTATTATAAACTAACAGAATAATGGATATTGATTTAGGCAAAAGTCATTTAAATTATTTATCATTGAGGAGGTGGATGAAAGTACAAATGTGGCCTATTAAAACCTGCCAGAGACAAGACTGTCCAATGAGTCACACAAATAGTCCATCGTGTACTAAATTCAGTAGAACTCTCAAAGGATAACAGAAGCAATATACAAGACAATGGAAATAGAATGTAAACCAAGTATAATTGGAAATCCTCAAAAAACTAAATGAAGACAAGACAAACCAGTGGGGGGAAGGCAATAAACATGTATATTTATATCACCACTTTAAATGCAAATGACATGGACTCACCTGTTAAAAGATTCAGAGTGACTGAATGGCTTTCAAAACAAAACTTCACTCTTCTATTTACAAGAAACTTATCGCACCAACATAGATAAGAACAGACTTAGAATCAAAGGTGGGATCCATAAAACAAGAACAGAACTTACTGTAGGTACTGACAACAGCAAAATAATACTAGGGGACATTACTATCCCACTTATACCAATGGACATATCGTTAAGATAGATTATAAATAAGGAAACAACAGCTTTAAAAAAAATAGAACAAATAGGTCTACAAAAGAGAAAAAAAAGAAACGGAGATTAATTATATTTATATATGACAAAACAAATTTTCAAGAAGGTAAAAAGAACAAAAAAAGTTTACTATATTACGATTAAGGGTCTACTACCATGAGAATAAATTACACTTAATAAATATGCACCAAGTAACAGAGCACTAAGATATATACAACAAGAACAGAAAATAGTAGAGGTTCTGATAACAACAACAACAAAATGATAGTAGGGGATCTTACAGCCCCACTTATAACAGCGGACACATCAATAAGATAGAGTACAAATAAAGAAACAACAGGGCCTCCCTGTTGGCACAGCGGTTAAGTGCTGCTCTGTGGAGCTGTTGGCAGCAGCAACAAGAGTTCGATGCTCAGCAAGGGAGATTTCCACATAGCGAGGCAGACCTCTCCTGCCTCGCCGCTGCTCCCCTCAGCAGTGTATTTCCAACGATCTGCCTGTTCTGCTCCCAACTCTGTCTCTGGTGAACCCTCTCGCTGCCTCACTCCTCTGGCCTGTACGCCAGCTTGTATGCATAAATAAATAAATAAATAAATAAATACTAGAAACCAACTATAAGAAATAAACAGGAATAACTATGAAACCATGGCTATTAAACAACATGCTTCTTAATATCAATTGAATAAAAGAGGAATTTCAAAACAGAAATAAAAATACATTAAGACAAAAGAAAATGATGACATAATTACCGGAAAATATGGACTGCAGCAAAAACTTCCTAAGGGGGAAGATATTTGCAATAAAAGTCCACATTAAACGGCAAGACAAATACAAAATCTAAAGTCATACATAAAGCAACTTGAAAAAGAACTAATAAGACCTAAAGTTAGTAGAACAAGGGAAGTAATGAAAATATAGTTGTTAATAGATGTACTAAGATCAAAATATTATCCCTAGGTGTAGAATTACTGAGTTGAATGGCAGATCCATATTTAATGTTTTAAGACACTTCCATCCTGCTTTGCATAAGGGCTGAATTAGTACACATTCCCACCAGCAGTGGAAGAGGGTTCTGCTTCTAGGCATCTCCACAAAAAGTCCATAAACAGAAATTCAAAAATAATCTTGCACTCTCATGTTTATTGCAAGATTACTTATTATAGCTAAATTATGAAGACAGCTTAAGTATTACAAAACAGATAAGTGGATCAGGAAGATGTAGTATAGATACTCAGAAATCAAAAAAGATAAACTCATGCCATTTGCAGCAGCATTGATGGAGTTGGAAGGGGCAATGATAAGTGAAATACGTCAGAAGGAAAGATATAAATGCTGGATGTTGTCACGAATATGTGGAATATAAAGTAAATTAAGAGACAGATTAAAAAAAGCTAACTTAAAAATTAACCCTTGATAGCCACTACAGACTGAAGTGCCAAGGGAGGAGCTGGTGAGGGGAGGGATCAGAACAAAGACAGAAGGAAGCAAAGCAGACTATGGTGGTGGGGTATGAGTGAGATGGTGGTTGGTGCACCATGGTCATAATACCTGACAAGGGTGTCCATATATTATCTCAATTAAAATAAGTTTAAAAATTTAAAAATTAACCTAAGAAAATACCACCTCAACAACTTCAATGAAACCAAAGTTGTTTCCTTGGGAAAATAAATAAAATAGTTCAATCCCTAGCTAGGTTAACCAAATAAAGATGAGAGAAAATATTAATGTACAGAATCACAAATGAAAAAGGAGAAATCATTACAGATACCACAGAAGTTAACAAAAATATTTTAAGAGAATACCATGAACAACAATATGCCATAGAATTTGATAATCTTGAAATATAGATAAAAAATTAATCTACTAAACTTCCGTTAATCTACTAAGACCAAATCAGGAAGAAACAGATAAATTGAACAGACTTGTTCACAAACATGGAAAATGAAACTGTAGTAAAATAATCTTTGATAAAATAAAAGCAAAGGACCAGGTGGCTTTAGATATGAATTTTATTGGGGCCTCCCTGGTTGCCTAGGGGTTAAATCTCAGTGCTATTACAGCCACCTCCTGAGTTCCATCCACTGCCCAAGGAGCTAACTCACACATGGTGCAGCAAGACCTCCTGTCCTGCCCACTCTCCCCTTAGAAATGTATTTCAGTAAATTCACTTGTTCTTCTCCTCACTCTGCTTCTGGTGAATCATTTCACCCCCTAGCTCCCACACCTGTGGCCTATATATACCCCAGTTCTTCTATACCAAAAAAAAAAAAAAAAAGGTTAAAAATAGAATTGGATTTTATCAAATTTTGAAAGAACTAATGCCCACCTTGCTCAAATTGTTTTTCAAAATAAAAAAAGAATTTGTCCTAATGTATTTTATGATACCAACATTACCTCAATACAGAAAACAAAGATAACACAGGAAATTATAGGCCAATATACTTAATGAACATCAATGTAAAAAAATTTAAACATTTATTTATTTATGCATACAAGAGCTGGGATGCAGGCCAGAGGTGGGGGGGGGGTGAAAGTATTCACCAGAGACAGAGTGGGGAGCAGAACAGGTGGATCTACTGAAATACGCTGCTAAGTGGAGCAGCGGGAGAGACAGGAGAGGTCTGCTGCACCACGTGGTTCAGTTCCCTGGCCAGGGATCAAACTCGTGCTGCAGTTGCTGCAGATAGCTTCATAGTGCTGAGACTTAACCCCCTGCATCATCAGGGAGGCCCCATAAATGTAAAAAAAAAAAAAACAAATCAATGAACTTCTAGCAAATTGAAATCAAAAGTGTAGTGCAAGGATTATACACCATAATCTAGTAAGATTCATTCAAGTGATGCAAGTATGGCTTAATATTTATAAAGCAATTAATGTAATATACTATATCAACAAAAGGAAAGATAGAAATCATATGATAATATCAATAGATGCAGAGAATACATTTGCTAAGCTTTAATGCCAGTTTATGACAAAAACACTATACCAGATGGGAATAGAAGTAACAAACATCAATATAATAAAGGCATATATTACAAACCAAAAGAGAATATACTTTTCACTCAATGGTGAAAAATTGTTTGCTTTCTCCCTAAGATCCAGTACAAAGCAGGATGCCCATGTCACTACTTCTACTTAAGTTAATACTAGAGTTTGGGGGCAGAGTCATCAAATAAACACAGGAAATAAATGGAATCCAAATAGTAAAAGAAGAAATGAAACTATCACTATTTGCAATGATGTGATATTACATATAGGAAAATCCTAAAGAATCCATCAAAAGAGGATAGAAACAACAAATGAATGTAGCAATGTGACAGGATACAGAATAGCCTGCAAAACTCTCTAGGATTTTTGCCATTTTTTTAAAATATATAAATAGGCAAGAAGAAAAAGAAGTCAATTAAATTCACAATTGATTCATAAAGAGTTAAATGCTGAGGAATCAAAGACGGTAAAATTCCAGTACATTGGTAACTACAGGATGCTACTAAAGGACTTAGTGACATAAAGAGATGGAAGCATATCCTTTTCTCATGGATGGGGAGAATCGATAAAATTAAAATACCTATGTTGCCTAAAGTAATATACAAATTCAATACAATAGCCTTTAAATTTCCAGCAATAATTTTAAGAAAAACTGAACAAAATTACTGAAATATATACAAAAGCACAAAGGCCTCAATCGCAAAAGAAAAAAAGAGAAACAAATGTATCAAGTTGCCTGATTCAAGCCCTATTATAAAACAACAGTATTAATAACAATGTGGCACCATCAGAAAAGTGGATATCTGCCCCAATGGTTCAGAATTGTATACAGAAATAAGTCCACCCATATACCTGCAGCTAATCTATAACATAAAATGAGGAAAAAATAATCTATTTGATAAATGATGGTGGGAACATTAAAAAGCCACATATAAAATAATGGTACTTGATTACTCAGTAACAGCGTACACAAAAATAAATTCCAATGGATTATAGATTCCAATATAAGACCTGCAACAATAAAATACTTAGAAGTAAGCATTTGTGATATGTTCCATAATATCAGCAATATTTTTTTTCTGACTCAACCACTGTGGCAGGAAAATTTAAAAAAAATAAACAATTTGGTTTATACCAAGCAAAAAATGTTCTATATAGCAAAAGAAAATGAGACAATTAAATAAACGCCCTACAGAATGTGAAAAATATTTATACAATGTTACTTATAAGTGATTAAATCAAAGTCATATTACAAAATCATGCATTTAATAGCAAAAATCAAATAGCACAGTTATCAAATAGGCAACAATTACAAACAGACAATTCACTGAAGAGTATATCCTGAAGCTAAAAGACATGAAAAATATTATCACTTCTAATTAGAAAGATGCGAATGAAAACTTTAAGGAGGTGTTATCTCACAGCTGTGAGAACAGCACATATCAGACGCCCGACAACAAATGCTGGAGAGAATATGAAGAAAACTGAACCCCATGACACTGTTGTTGGGAATATACTGATCAAATCATTATGGAAAGCAATCTGGATTTACCTCATAATTTTTAAATAGAAATATTTTATGATCTGGCATTCCCACTCTTGGGCATTTCTGCAGAATATGAAACCATCAACAGAAATAGCCATATGTACTACAATATTCACAGCAGTGCTATTTACAATAGTAAGGACATGGGAGTTGACAAAATCTCCCTCAATGCACAAATGGTTCAAAAAGATGTGGTATATACACATCATTGAATATTATATAGACACTAGAAAGTATGAAATGCAGCGTCTTCACCAAAATGGAGGTAATTTGAAAGAATAATGTGCAAAAAATTAAGTTACACTACTTAAAATATATTGGACATTCATTAAACAGAAAATTTAACAACATAAAATACTTTCAAAACTACTAGACATCAACAAAGCATCTGAGGACTCTGAGGTTAAGAGGAAAGGTTCATTGAAAGAGACAATGAGACACAAAAAGTGATAATGGTGGAGGGGATTAGGGTCATATGCAGAAGGAGAAAAAAATATGCAGCTTCTGATATTCAAAATAGAACTATATGACATGACCTTAGTCTTGCAAATATTATGCTTGTCTTAAGAGAAGATATGTGAAAAATAAGCTTTGAGTCTCAAAATCTTTATTACATGTATCTGATCTTAAATTAATACATAGTTAACTTATCCTGTTGGGAAGATTGCTGTGTATAGGCTATTTTTTAAGGATGCAATGCCTTTGTGCAATAGTGCATATGATTTAAACATCATCATGTATGCCATTCAACACTGCTGGACAGAGGAAGGATTTTTGTAAATCACATCTTGACTGCAGAAAGACATTTTTCTAATTAGTAAATCATTTAAACATCTTTGCAATTTCACATCTGTATCCTCCTGAATGAGACTAACCACTTACAGCTATTTATCTTCTAAAGGTTACTGTTGTGAGATCAGTTGAGAAAAATAGGCCTACTACAGTAGTAAATTTGCCAAGGGCCTCTGTGTTACCATTGCAATTGTAATTGATACCAAAAAACTTAAAGTATTTTCTATAATCAACAAATTTTATCAATAAAAGTGATTAATAAGAAAATTGAAAGAGAAGAAAGTTTAGGATAAAGCTTTACTCTATAACCAGTATATATCAATTTCATTTTGAAAATTGCCAAATAAATTGTTTGATTAAATTGTTTTTATTTTTTTTCTTATAAACAACATTAAAAACTCGAAAAAATTATGTGAGGATTTTTGATGGTTTTATAGGAAAAAAATCAAGTTATTATTTTTTGGTTGTAGAGTTTCAGTTTGGGAATATGAAAAATCTCTGGAAATTTATAGTGGTGATGATTGCATAACAAAATGTTATAATGATAAAAAAATGAAATGTTACAACATGTGAGAAAAATAATGTACACCCAGAGATACAATTGAAAAAAAGGCATTCCATTTTCAAAAAGCAACTTTCTAACATTTCATGGTAGGGGTTGTTTAAAATTAAGAAATCACATTGTAGATAAGAAAATTGGTTTCTTTCAATACAGTGATATTTATTTATTAATTATAGAGCCATCTTATTTGTAAGACATACTAAGTTGTCTGATAAATACTTAAAGGTCCCGGCATCTATTTTAGTCCTGAATGCAGACACATAAGAAGAGAAAGAATAAGGAAGGAAGGGAGGGAGGGAGGGAGAAAGGGAGGGAGAAAGAAAGGGAGGGAGAGTTGGGCAGAGGGAGGGAGAGATGGAAGAAGGGAGGGAGGATGCAGGTGAGTAGGAAAGAAGTGAAATGAAAATGTAAGTAAAAATGGGAGAAAGGAAGAGGAAGAGGGGACAAAATAAAAATCTTTGCTCTCTTTCCTGTGCCTTTTTGGTAATGTGAAGATTTCGCCTGCAAATTTGCTAGAACTGATAATAATTCTGCTTTGTAGAGAGTGTTTGAAACTTGTCTTGGGTATTGGAAGTACTGTCATGTATTTCTTAAGCTAAGCACACTAATTAGTGAAAGAGGACATTAGCACTTCAGTAATCTCCCTTGATTATTATGAAAGGTTTTTCCATATATATCATCATTTTGCAATAATTGGGAGAAGAGACACTAAAACCTAAAAAATATTAAGTGACTCAAAAAATAAAAAAAAAAGAAAGAATAATTCTGGTCTTAATTGCTTACATGAAAAGAATCATGGTTTGAGTCAGTTGTATCCAGGATAACTTAAAGTAAAACTGCATATCTCCAACACAATATATAACAATTTGCTTTTTGTTTTCTGTAGCCCTAGAACTGCTTTCCAAAAAAAGAAGGAAGAAAAAAAATGAATATACAAAGGTCAACAATCTAATACTTTATTGATAGTTTTATGATTTAGCAAACAAAAAACATTGCTCTTAACTAAAGAAACATACCATCTAGTTGGATTTCTAAGAAATAAAAATCCATACTTCTTTAGTTTCCCCTCAAACTGGATGAATAGGTAAATTAATATCAGACAGTGAAAGAGGAGAAAATAACACATTTAATTATATATACATATATATATATATATAGAGAGAGAGAGAGAGAATTTACATGACTCTAAGTTCTAGAATAAATAATATACCAAGAGGTTTTTTTTTTAAGATTTATTTATTTATGCATACAAGTTGAGGTACAGGCCAGAGGTGTGGGGTGGCGAGAGGGTTCACCAGAGACAGAGTGGGGAGCGGAACAGGCAGATCGACTTAAATTCACTGCTGAGGGGAGCAGTGGGCAGAGCAGGAAAGGTCAGCCACACCATGTGGGAATCTCCCTGGCTGGGCGTCGAACTCACATCTCCACTGCTGACAGCTCCACAGCTCAGCGCTTAACCACTGTACCCCCTAGGGAAGCCCACAAAGAGTTTTATTACTGGACATCTAAGAATGTAGGGAGCTTAGCATGTCAAGGAGAAAGTACGGTCAGAGAGAGTAATCCATGTGGCAAAGTCAGATATTCTATTACCATAACATAGATTTCTCCAAGAGAAATATTATTTCTAGATACAACCCTACATATGGATAATCTTTAATTCTTCTGTGTCAAGTACTAATAACATTTTCTCCTTCAGGACCACAATAGACCTTCACTCCATATGCTGGAGTGACATGTACTAAAAACAGCCCTTTGGACATTTTAGAGAGGCCTATCTTAGTATTTTGGGAATGTTTATCATTCAAGACATTCAACAACTACAGAACCGAATAATACATTTTGTGACGAAAATATAAAAAAAATGTTAAACATAAAAATGCTACATGAGCTGAGTTCATTCTTTTTAACCTATTCCTCTCCCCTCCCCTCCCTAGTCCCTTCTCTTTACTCTTCTTCCCCATTTCATTATCCAATTTCTTTTTTTCCATGAAATTTCCTTTCTCTTGTAGCATTCATTGAACAAGTATATATGGAGGTGGAACAAAGAGGAGAAAATAAATTATTATCATTATTGTAACTTTGACTTCCTATGTGGTTTGTGCTTTTGAAGCACAGGCTCTCTCCTCCTCGGTGCTGTTACCACCCCACACCCCCCACCAAACACCCCTCATCCACTGTGCTTACTCCACACTTTGTTCTTACCTCTCCCCCCGCCCATCTGGTAAGGTGAAGTTTTGATGAAGTTTTTAGTAAACATTTTAACTTCTAAAAGAATACAAAAATATGATTTTCTGAAATCACAGTATTTGTAGGTTTGTAAAACAAAAAATACTATTTGCTGCATACCCTTACTCATGGACACTTTACGTCCCAGCCTGTTTTCCTCAGGCAGTCATTTTATTTTTTTTTCCTTATGCATAACCATGGCTTTATATAACAATCAAAAAGCTTTTTTGAATTATCAATTTAACTTTTGACTTTTCAATAAGTAAAGTTTAGATTAATTTATTTTTCAATGTTAATTTTTTAAAACTTTTTGCAGTGTGAATTTAGAGAGATTCTAAACTATATTAAAATAGATTGTGTAGGGCCTCCCTAGTAGTGCAGAGGTTAAAGTCTCAGCACCATCAAGCTATCACTGGTCACTGTAGCATGAGTTCAATCCCCAGCCAGGGAACTAACACACATGGTGCAGTAGACCTCACCTGCCTTGCCTGCTGCTCCCCCTCAGCAGTGTATTTCAGTAGATTATTGGAACTCTCCCCCTTTGCTCATTATCTTCCACCTACCCCCTCTGGTAACTTCAATTCTGCAGTCATATTTCTAGGGTTTGCTTGGTTTGGTTTGTCTCTTTGTTTTGTTTCTTTATTTTCCACATGGTTGAAGTCCTCAGGTATTTGTTTTTCTCCCTTGACTTATTTCACTTAGCATAAGTTCCTCCAGTTCCACCCATGTTGCAAATGGCAAGATTTCACACTTGTTTGATTTTTTGTAGCTGAGTAGTTTTCTGTTCTGTGTGTATGTATTTTTAAAGATTCATTTATTTTTGTGTAGAAGAACTGGGGTGTAGGCCAGAGGTGTGGAGATTGAAAGGATCCATCAGAGACAGAGTAGGGAGCAGAACAGGTCGATTTGCTGAAATGCACTGCTAGGTGGAGCAGCAGGCAAGGGAGGAGAGGTCTCTTGCACCACACATGGATTAGCTCCCTGACCAGAGATTTAACAACTCAGGCGTTAGTGGTGATAGTGCTGAGCCTTAACCCCTAGACCACCAGGGAGTGTCCTCCATCATGTGTAGATTTATCCATATATCTGTTCCTGGTCAGTTAAGTTATTTCCTTAACTTGGCTATTATAAATACTGCTGCAGTAAACATAGGAGTGCATATATCCATTTGAATTAGTGTTTTTGTACTCTTCAGAGAGATACTGTGGCATAGAATTGCAGAATCAACTGGCAGATCTGTTTTATTTATTTATTTTTTTAATCTTTAAGAACCTCCATTATGTTTTCTACTGGGACTGTACCATATACGTTAACCCAAGCAGTGAATGAGTGTCCCTTTTCCTCTACATTCAACACCTGTTTTATCTGGTTGTTTTTGTCGTTGTTGTTTTATTTTTTATTGCGTGTGTGTGTGTGTGTGTGTGTCTGAGTGTGTTTGACACAAGTCATTCTCACAGGTATAAGTGTTATTTCATTGTGGATTTGATTTCTAGTTCCCTGATGATAACCTCATGTTTTGTTCAACTTTTATGTCACTGTTGGCCATCTATATGTCTTCTTTGGAGAATTGCCTACGTAGCTCTTCTGCCCATTTTGATTGGTTTCCTTTTATTGAGTCATATGAGTTACTTTTAGATCTTGGAAATTAGCCCCTTGTCAGGAGCTGATATGCAAATATTCTCTTCTACTTATGAGGATATTTTTTGGTTTCTAGTTTTATTTTGTTTTTTTCCCCTGTGCAAATCTTTTAGTATATATATTTTTTTGTTATGGTGATGGAAATTTAGCTCATATGTGATGCTCTAGAAATTTTCTTCCTTCTTCCCTTCTGCCTACATCTCAGATTTTGGTTAGATATACAGAGATGCTTGTATTTCTAATATGTGAAACTAGGTGGGAGCTTAAAAAGGAATGACTTGTATAACCTTTCTCCGACATTTGATGAGCAGTTTTCACAACATAAACTAATATAAGATGGTGTGCTGTGTTTTTCTAGAAGCAGCACATGAAGGCAAGTAGTTTATCTGAGAGATGATACAAGGAAATACCAGCAGGTGAGTAGATAACTAAAACAGGAAGAAAAAGAAGGCACCACAGGATGTAATCAAGAGCAGGTTTCCTTTTGTGCAACTGTACCTCAACCCACTCTATAATTTTTGGAAGAATACATAGAAAATATCTACATAGTTACCTCACTCGGACAAAAAAATTGGAGATTTATCAATTTCTACTAGTTAGTAGTTGAGAGATGTTCCCAGGAACATTTAGTACCAGGGTTCTGACATGTTTCCACAAGGTCAAGTGTTTTGCAGTGCTTCCAGAAACTCTTATAGCAGAGTTATACAGATTTTAAATCGGAATTCCTTGGGTTAGCATATGAAAGTGCAAAAGGTAAATGAATGAAGCTCCAGCAACTGCCACTTTTCTCCCCTGCTTTCACAGCAGCTTCATCAGAAGTGAGCTAGGAAATGGGGGCTCTGATTAATCCTCCTTACCTCTCCTTTCAGCCATAACACTCAGCCTCACAAGACAGGATGCATGGAGATGATCTATCTGAAACTCATCCCTGTTTACTTCAGACAGCCCTGTTTACTTCAGACATCATGCATCAGACAAGTCGGGCTGCCATAACAAAATATCTTGTCCTGACTGGCTTATACAATAGAAGTTATTTCTCCCAGTCCTGGAACATAAGAAGCTCAAGATCAATGTGCCAGATAATTCAGTTCAAGATGAGAACTCTCCTCCTGGCCTTGTAGCTGTCTGCCTTCTTACTGTGTCCTTATTTTGTGATAGAAAAAAAAATTGTCTGGGGTCTCTTTCTGTAAGGACTCTAATGTATCAGGACATCAGTTTTATGACTTAAGTTAACCTTAATTACCTCAATAACTACCTTACATCCAAAAACAGTTACATTTTGGAAGAGCACATCAACATAAGAATTTTAGGAGATGCAAATATTTAGTTCATAATACACTCATTTACTGGATTGCTATCACAAAATCTTTGAAACTTTCATCTCATAAGGATCTGTATATCATATATCATCTCATAAGGATCTGTATATCTCCTGATAAATTCTTCTGATATTTCTATTTAGTTGTTCTCATTAAAATATATCCTTTGCTGAGAAATATGTTCCAGCAATTTGTCTACATTTCCACATCTATTCATGAACTTACTTTTTTAGCTCACTATTTCATTCCTTCTTTTTCCTTTTCAAATCTTTAAGATGAGCTTTTCCCTTTTGACGCCAGCAGGTACATGATTTCAATTTCATTGAGAAAATAGAGCAATCAGAAGACCATGCCCACGCCTCTGCCATCATATCTGTTACTCACCCTGTACTATATTCTGCCAGTGTCTGCCTTCTTGTTGTCTC
>PVIJ01018185.1:0-27088 GCA_004024925.1 Scalopus aquaticus | reverse complement strand
AACAGGACTATAGGGAGGCCGGGTGGGAGAGAGACAATCAGTGGGGGGGGTAGGGGGGGAGGAAGGAGCCGGAGGGAGGGAAGGGAAAGGGCACAAAATGGAATAGAAAAGAACACAAGGGACCACGGAGATGGATCACGGGTGAATTGGTGGTGGGCTACCCAAGGGGAATGCAAAATGTAAAAGACATAAATAACAATAAAAATATATTATAAAAAATAAAAAAAAAAGAAATATAAGGGACTGCAGGACCCAGGATTCAGCTTCTGGGAGTTCAGCATTTTAGGATCTTAAGCAATTCCAGGGTCAGCGATTTCTGCCCCCACCATGCCGATGTTCTAGAAGGCTGTTGCAGGCCTCTGAAGGATGTAGAGAGGCTTCTCGCAGCCAAGCTCAGAGAGGAAAAGTTCAAACAGAGGCTTTGCAAGTAGCCAAGCGACTGAAACTGTTCCCAGTTTTTACTGCTATTATATCCCAGCGGGGAAGGCGAAGACCCAGAGCGGGCGCCTCGCTGAGCTGTGAGTGTGGCTGTTTGTCGTGTCATTCGGCCATTGCAGCTGCTGCTTTGAGTGTCCATTCTCTGGTGCTGTGCTGGGGCATCTCAGCAGCTCCGGGAGCATCTTCCGTCGTGTCTTCTGTCTTCGTGAGTTGAATCCTGGCCTGTACTGTGGCTGCTGCGTGCTGCAGGTCCACAGTGGTGGGAAGACACCATCTTGGGATCGTTTGTGTTTAAAACACCGGGCACTGCTTCGGGTGAGGTAAATGGCCATTTGTGGTCTCGGCAACTCTTTGTTTTCCCTGGCTTGTTAAATCAGTTCCATTATTGTTGTTCTCTACACCTGAGTGATCTTGTAATTGTGTGCGCAGGTAAAGAATTCAGATGGTGACCAGTAAACTATTTGGGCAGTGTCCTTGGTCAGTTTTAGGGCCCCTTGCTGCCCTGTTTCATTCTGACAATTTTGCTCAGTGAAGGGCTGGTGTTTTCATTTAATCTTTGTTTCCTCTTCTTGCAGGAATCCTATTCACGATGCTGGTATTTGGACCAGCCTGTGGATTTATCCTGGGCTCCTTCTGTACCAAAATCTACGTGGATGCCGTCTTCATCGACACAAGTAAGAAGTAGCTCCCAGTTCCTAGCCAACGCCCAGAGCATTTCTTCCCTCCCAAAGGAGGGTTCAGCCTCTTGCTTCTATAACCTTCTGAGAAAACATTGGCCTAATGCCTCCACCCCAGGAGGCCCACCTGGAATTAGGGGAGAACCCGTGTGTGGCCGGGACGGAGCCCAGCCCTGTCCACCCAGAGGCTGAATAACCGGAGTTTGTTTTACTCTTCAAATCTGAATTGTCTTCATTTGTAAAATTAAGGGTAACAACCCACTGTTGTAAGAATTAAATGAGCGGACAGACATGGCAGTGGCTGGCAAGTGCGTGCCAGTGGGCGGTGGGCCGCTAACCTGCGAGGGCCCTGCCACCTGTTCTGGAAGTATACAAAGGGTGCAGCGAGATGGTGTTTGAAAATCCTTTCCATGGGACGTGGTCGTGGGCCCTTTTATAAGGAAACACACCCCCTCTCAAAACATCTCAAACAAAACCCGTGTGTACTTAGCAGGAAGAGCCAGTGTATTTCTCAGATTGCTCTGGGTCCCTGATCCTCAGCCCACCTTAACTGAACAGCTGCTAGTCAGGTGGGCGAGGTCATGTCCTGCCCACAGGTACCCCACCAGGGCTCCCCTGGAGTAGATACCCCACGGAGGGCGAGAGGGAACCCTAGACGGGAGCCACGGTGTTTGGGTGGCCGAGTCTCGCAGTGACGTCCCAGTGCACCTGCTGCTGTCTGTAACCCGGAAGCCAGCATCGGGCTCCAGCTCACTCCCAGGTACCAACAGGAGGGGCAGGGGCGGCTCCTGCTGCGGCGGCTGCAACTCCACACATGCCCACAAGAGGGCACCATGACCCGTGTGGCTTAGTGGATCAGCTGTGTCCCCTTCCTCCTCTTGCCCCCCACCCCCATCTCGCCTCAGGATCAATGAAAACTCTCAGTCCCTGGGCTCTCGATCCATCATCTCTCGACAGTGCTAAATTTACTGATTCACCCCAAAGAAACAATGCGGTTTTAAATCCAATCAAGTCGCTGCCATCCTCTCCATTAACCCTACTGATATATTTACTTATAGCTAATGACGGCACAAATTTCCAAGTGGAGGGGAGAAGAGAACCAAACGCAGCCCTGCTTGTTCCTCCTTTCCAGCGCCGGGTCCGTCCGGGCAGTGCTGGGTGTCCGGTGGGCCCCTGGCTGGCCGGGCCCACGTGGTCTGAGGCACGTGTCACGAGTCCGCCACCGTCTGTGTCTGGACAGGGGCAGCTTCCGGGGCTTCGGAGGGCGGGACAGGGCGGGCCTGGCCGGCAGCCCTCTTGGAGCAAGGACTGTGCACGGCCAGCACCTCCGAGCCAGAAGGGCCCCTGACGTCATTCTCTCCCTGCCCTTCCATTTTACAGATAGGGAAACTGAGGCTTGGGGGAGGGAGGCACCCACCCCCCCAGCGCCCCCAGGCCCCTACGCAGTGCTCAGGCACTTCCCTCCGGCTCCTCTGGGCGTCTTCCCCTTGGGGTGGAGCAGCATCTGCTCGGCGGCTGATGACCCAGGAGTGGACAGCTGACCGGGGGCCCCTCAGCCTGCCCCGCCTCTGCCAGGGCCGTTCCTGCACCCTGAGCCTGGGCCCCCGGTCTAGTCGTCTCTGCTTGCCCTACAAGGCCCACGAAGCCTCTCGCACCTAAGCAGGTCGGGGCCTCCCACCGTCGGGCGGGTGGTGGCGGCAGCCGCCCGGGGTGCTGACCGCAGCCGGGGATGGGCAGCGCTGAGTGCGTGTGGCAGGGCCCGCGGGTCCGTCTTTGTTTGTGGGAGAGGCTGGAGCCGCTCTCGGCCAGGAGAGGGCAGAAGAACGCCACTGATGAGTGGGCCAGCCCGCCACAGAACTCAGTTTCTGGCAAGTGTTGTGGACCGAAACTTGTTCTGCCTGGATGTGGACTGGGGCTGTGTTGCGTTGGGGGTGCAGGCCCCCGTCTCCCCCAGCTAAGACAGCGTCCCTCTCGGGGACCCTCCAGCCTGTGCCTGAGCGCACGGCCGCTTGCAGCCCCAGCCAAGAGCCGGGTGGGCTCCGGAGAGCCGTGGTGTGCAAGTGGGGAGCACCCCTGTCGGGGGCCAGTGGGGGAGAGGGTGTCTCCCCCCCCGCCATGGCCTGGCACGCTGAGGAGAGGGGTCGATGGAGCCCCAGGGGCCAGCGGCAGCCTGTGAGTGGACGGAGCTGGGCGTGCTGGAACAGCTGCTGCCGCCGGTCCTGGGGGCTCGGGCCCTCCACAGCCCCCCTTTCCCAAGGAGCAGTCAGAGAAGCCGGGAGGAGCCAGGTGCCCCGAGTGTAATTTTCGGAGAATCTTCGGAAAACGGAGTGCGGCTGAGGGCAGGCCCAGAGGCAGGGACATGGAGGCAGAGTATGCGGAGCCCAGAACTCAGCCCTGCCCGTGCGGGCTCGGGGAGGTGAGCGGCCGGTGCGGGGCAGATGGACGCCCGGGGCCTCGGCACAGTCCCCCGGTGTGCGCAGGGTGGGGAAGCTGGGGTCCTGAACCCCCTCTCTGCTTGAATCCCAGCCACACCCCCTCCCCGCTGTCTGCCTGGGCACTTTCTCCTCCTGGGTCTGACCGCAGAGGACAGGAGCGAGTCCCGCAAAGCACCAATCACCTCGCCCGGCGCATCGGGAGCCGCGAGGAGCCCAGTGGCCAGCTCATCTCCAGGACGCGGGCCACGGGCCTGTCTGCCCAGTCAGCTGCTTGCTTCATCGAGGCCTCCCCAGGACTCCACCTGTCAGGCCGCCCCTGCCAGGGACAAAAGCCAGCCAGAGAGGACCTCACCACAGCACTCGCCCCGCCGGCAGGCGGCCCCGCCAGGCCTGTGGTGTCTGCGGCTGGGGTCGAGGGCGTCCATCTGTTTGCTCCAGGCAAAGGGCAACAAGCCCAGACTCCTGGGCTGGTCTCCCAGGCCCGCTGCCCCTGCCGGTTTCCTTCCTTGGACGATTAGCCCCGGGCGGGGGTCCTAAAGGTCCCTGTGGCCTCCCCCTCCCCGCTCCAGTTTCTAATTAGGTCTGTCACTTAATGATATTCTTGGAATCACTGAGTCCCACAGCGAAAGTTTCACAAAATAGGTTAGACAAATAGGTAAATGGACCGGGGAGTAAAAAGAACAACTGTCCAGAGAGCTGTGCTGTCACGTCCACATGGCAGTGGCCCCGAGCGAGAGCAACTGCCCCCAATTTGCTTCTGGCCTCCTCAGTCTCAGGGCCATCCGGAATGGGTAGCTGGTTTTTCATTGGCTTAACCCCCTTCCTGGTGATTTTCCTTTGCAACTGGTGGGAAGGGTCTGAGAAAGGGCAGAAGTGGCCTATGTCCGTCTAAGCTTCGGCCAGAGGAGCAGGCAGCTGTCCAGAGCTTGCTCAGTTTACCCGACAGACACAGAACCAGCCCAGCTGCCAGCGCCGGGAGAGGGAGGGCTAGAAAACGGGTTTCCTAAAGAGAAACGTCTCCCGGGCCTGCAGCGGCTCTGCCATCCCGCACGGCGCCTCTTGGCTGCTGCAGGGGTCCCTCTGGGTGACCAGCCTTAGTGCCCCTTGTCCACGCCCAGCCCCTCCAGTCTCCGCGCCCTGGGCCTTCAGTGACGGGGGCGGGGGGGGGGGCCGCCAGCGCTGGGGGCATCACTGGTGTGTTGGGAGCCCCCGGATGTGTCCATGAGCTCGCGTTTTCCAGCGCCCCGCCCTTGGAGACGATGCCTGCCTTCACGTCGCTGTGCCCAGCCCTCAGGTGACGAGGCACCAAGGTGAATGTCAGAACCGCTGCCCTGACGGCCAGCCAGCTGCCAGCCACCAGCGGCTTGCTCACCGCTCTCCTCCCTCCCGCGCCCTCGGGGGAAGGCGTCTGTTCGCAAATGATGGCGCTAAAGGTCCCTTGCCCAGCATCGCCGGCTAGTAAGGAGCAGAGCTGGGATTCAAGCCCCAGCCTCACACACGCCGCCCGCTTCTTGCCAGGACGCGGCCACACAGAAGCACCGGGCCCTCTGGCACCCTGGTTTCTGCAGCTGGGCCGAGCAGGGTCCCCGGACGGAAACCACTGCTGTTCCGAGGCCTGGAGACTCGGTCGTCTTGGACTCGCTGCACCTGGCCCACGGATTCCCACCGAGGACTCGCCAAGGAGCCCCCGAGCGCAGACTGTCCAGCGGGGCCTGTGTCCCCTCCTCCGCCTGGGAACTCGGGCCTCGCCTTCCTCGGCCCCTGCATCAGCTCTGCGAATAGGGATGTGCAAGACTCGAGCACCGTCGGGGCTGCAGGGAGGGCGGCCGGGCGGTAGTGAGCTCCATTCTCCCTGGAGAAGCTGATGTGCCCTCAGGGCCGGCGCTCGTTTCTCCTGCCTCCCGGCCGCCCTGCAGCCCCTTCTTCCTATCGGGCAGGTCCTGCCCCAGGTCTCCAAGAACTGCCCCCGGGCTCCTGCGGCGTGGAACTCCACGAAAGGCGGTTTCTCGGGGCTGGTCTGCAAGGGCTGCCGTGCCAGGCAGGTGGGGAGAGGGGGCGCCCCCCGCGGGCATCCCCGCGGTTACGTCTGCAGGGCGTCCCCTGGTGAAGCTCAGGCACTGCAGGCCCCGGGCTGCAGGTGGACACGCCGGCATCTAAGCTGCTGCGAAGCGCCCTAAGGAGATGGCCCCGACCAGGCTGAATGAGTCTGTCCGCCAGTCGCCTGGAAATACCCCCGCCCGTAAATACTGGGGGGTCCGTGGCCAAGCACGCACTGGACTGTCCCGAGCGCGTCTGGTGCGGCTCAGTTCTCTCCCAACGGCGCTGTAAGGCGAGTGCTCCAGGCCGGCAGCGCCGTGCGGCTTGATGGGCTGCGGCCCAGAGACTCCCAGTCACTAGTCTGAGGTTACACAGCGAGAGCCAGCAGGATTTCCGCCCAGGTCTCCCAGCTCTCAGTGCACCTGTGCCATCCCGACCCCCTGTGAACCTGATTTAAGACCGGGAGTGGGGTGTTGAGTGAGATCTCAAATCACCGGCTTTGGGGGCAGGGGAGGCCTGAGTGCACTAGTAAACAACAGGGCCCGAGCAATAAATGCTTGTCTCTGTGTTTTTGTTACCTCACCGCGGCAGCTCTGCCTCGCCAGCCATCTCCGGCCTAAACCCCCGGGCCTGGCTTCTCGCTGTCTTTGTTTAGACTGATACAAGCGGGCAGACGAGAAAATGGCGGCGGAGAAGCCCCAAGTCTGGGGCAGCAGGAGCGCGGAGGAGGAACACGGGCTGCTGGGCAGAGTCCGGGGCTGCCCGCCCAGCCCGACGCCGGAGCCCTCCCCGCTCTGGGCGGCTGGCCCAGGTCCGGCCACGGTCCTCGCCCGCTCACGGCCCCCTTTCCGTTGCAGGTAACCTGGACATCACCCCGGACGACCCCCGCTGGATCGGAGCCTGGTGGGGCGGCTTTCTGCTCTGCGGTGCCTTACTCTTCTTCTCCTCCCTCCTGATGTTCGGGTTTCCACAGTCTCTGCCCCCCCACTCAGACCCCGCCATGGAGAGTGAGCAGGCCATGCTCCCCGAGAGAGAGTACGCGCGGCCGAAGCCCAGCAACGGGGTCCTGCGGCACCCCCTGGAGCCCGACAGCAGTGCCTCCTGCTTCCAGCAGCTGAGAGGTAAAGGCCTCCTGCGGGGCCGGGGGGCCGGGGGTCGGGGGGGCCGGGGCAGCGGTCCCAGGTCCCAGGTCCCAGAGCTCGGGCGCTGAGGCCAAAGCCTGTTTGTCCCGCTGACGTGCCCCCCCCACCCCAGCCCTGTGCTGGGCGCGCCCGAGATACGACCCAGCGTGCTTCCTCCAGCACGGTCAGAGTCGCTGCCGCTACCGAAGGGGCACAGACTCCGCTCCCAGCGAGACCCAGCGCTGGCCCAGGGCCGCGGCGCAGTAAATACAAAGGTGTGGACGCCAGAAAGTGGAAAGGGAAGGAGGCCGGACACGGGGGCACCTTTGAATTCTCCCAGCCGCTTAGAAGCCCGTCGAGGCGGTGAAGGGCTTTGAAGTGGGCTCCCTTTGCCTGCCACAGGCTTCTCACTTAAAAAGCCACATTTAAAGTGCCTTTCTTTAGATGCACTCTGTCCTTCCACCCCCTCATTCCAGATGAGAGGTGTGTTTTTCTGGGAAAAAATCTCAATAACAAGTCGTGCTTTCGAGTTCACGGGGCCGTTTTTGAAGCAGAAAACTGTCCTCCCTGATGGACACACAGTGGGGCTGCCTGAGCAGCCCTCACAGCCACGGGGTGCCCCCCCTTGCTCCTGGGGCCCTCAGGGAATCGACTGGATTCTGGAAATGAGCCGGAGCAGGACTGGGGCTTTGCTCCAGGGAGGCCGGGATGGAGAAAGGGGGTGAAGGTCACCTCTGGCAGCGGGCTGCACCCCCAGCTGGCCTGCGAGCTTGGATGCCTGACTGGGAGGCCTTTGCTGAGCCTCTGCGTAATGAAGTGCGTGTGGGCACCCGAGGACCCGGGGGGGCCCAGACCTGGTGCTCAGCGCCCTCCTGACCGTCTCAGGCATTCCCCTTCCTCGGGGTGCGGCTGTGAGAACTAGGGCACCACGCACAGAGGACCATCTGTGCTTAGTGCCTGCTGGTAGGTCAGGACCAGGAATCCAGCCGGTTCCCCGGGGGCCCCGGCAGCAAGGATGGGAGCCCTCG
The DNA here is from genome assembly GCA_004024925.1 of Scalopus aquaticus. NCBI lineage: Eukaryota > Metazoa > Chordata > Mammalia > Eulipotyphla > Talpidae > Scalopus > Scalopus aquaticus. Next base: position 19,352 of record PVIJ01018185.1, on the reverse strand, counting down.
TGGCTGTGAGGGCTGCTCGGAAGAGGCCTAGCAGAGCCTCATTTCATCCCCTCGTGTCGTGCCTGGGCCGGTCAAGGGTCCGGCCAGGCTCACACTCTGGAATCATCCTAGTTCCAATTGCAGCTGCTCTTAAAGGTCGTCGTTGTTCTGAGTTTCAGATGCGCTGAGAGAGGAGCCCACCCCCCCTCGGTGTCCCCTGACGATGCCTGGGGTTGTGTATGCTTAGGAAAAGAGAACCCCCAAGCATGCCCACTTGCAGGCACCCCAGCGGCTGCAGGCTGCTCCCTGCTGCTCCCCTAATCACACAGTGGCCAGTACCCCATTACCAGGCCTGCCTGCGGGGGTGAGTGGGGCTGGCTCAATGTGGCGAGTGGGACCCTCCCCACTCTGAAGGTGGCCCCTTCCCCCCATCCCAGGCAGGCATCTTGCTCCTTGGGCCTGGAGCACACTGATCCCCACCACTGTGAGCCCCGCATCCCATAGGCCCCCAGCTGGCCTGGCTGCAGGTCCCGACTCACCTGCGGCTCGGCCTCTGCTGGGCGGCGGACGGCTCGGCTCGACTGCATGTCCCTTTGGGGAGCCTGGGGGGGCGTGGCCTCGCTCTGCAGCCCAGCGGCCGGGCACCTCCCGACACTGTCTTCAGCAGGAGCCACCCACCCTGAGCCTTTCCCGTTCTGATCTCCCGTCTTGACTCCACGCCAAGAAACCACCTGCCTTCCCAGCCCCGCTCCTGGCGGGCTGCGGTCCGGTGCTGCCCGGTCCCCGTCCAGTGTCTGGGCCCCCGGGGCAGACTGGCCAGGGACGTCTCAGCCTTGGTGGCAGCCCCTGGGCTGCCCTGGCCCCTGCACGTGGGCGGGTGTGCAGCCAGCGAGGCGAGCTCAGGCGGGCCCCTCCCAGCCACTGCGATGGGCTCTGTTAATTATTAGCAGGCTCTCGACTGCGCCAGAAGCCCCGGGCCACAGGCTGCTCGGCCCTGAAGCCAGAAAGCGAACCCCAGCTCCCGGCCCCTCAGAGCAGGCTTCCCGCCATCATTTCATACACCCTCGCCAGGGCGGGGCCCTCCCCGCTTGGGGCCTTGCGTTCCCTCCCCGCTTCCTTTCCTAGCTCCCTCCTTCAGCAACTCAGACCTGAGTCACGCCAGATCTGGTCATTTCCCCCAACCCAGTGGAAACTGCTACAATTATTGTTTTAAAGCTTTATTTATTTATGCATACAAGAACTGGGGTGTAGGCCAGAGGTGTGGGGGAGAGTTGAGAGGGTTCACCAGAGACAGAGCTGAAAGCAGAACAGGCAGAGTGACTGAAATACACTGCTGAGGGCAGCAGCTGGCAAGGCAGGAGAGGTCTGCTGTGCGCTGTGGGAAGCTCCCTGGCTAGGGATCGAACTCGTGCTACAGTGGCTGCAGATAGCTGCATAGGCTGAGACTTAACCCGCTGTGCCACTGGGGAGGCCCTGCTGTAATTATCATTAATAATTCTGAGAATTAAGCACCCTCATCCCTGCTTTGTCTTCAGAATCTCAGACCCAGGCCCGAGTCCACCCTGTTTCGGAGCACACTGTGATGGCAGGCCCAGGGGCTGAGGTTTTTTTGTGCTCTCCTGGCTGTGAGACCGCTCTCTGCCTCAGTTTCCCCACCTAAAATGGAGGGTTTTCTGGCTCCAAGAGCGCTGGCTGCCTGTGAGTGGTTTGTGAGCAGTTAGAGAGCACTTGGCACTTTCTCCTCCCCAAGTTTCCAACTCCCCTAAAGTTTCCAAGAAGTCTCCCTCCTGCAGGCCTGTCTCAAGAAGCAGAAAACTGGTTCTCCCTGGTGGCGCAGTGGTTAAGCGCTGCGCTGTGGAGCTGTCGGCGGCAGCAACGCGAGTTCGACACCCAGCCAGGGAGAATCCCACATGGTGCGGCAGACCTCTCCTGCCTTGCCCGCTGCTCCCCTCAGCAGTGTGTTTCTGATCTGCCTGTTCTGCTCCCCGCTCTGTCTCTGGTGAACCCTCTCGCTGCCCCACACCTCTGGCCTGTACCCCAGCTTGTATGTATAAATAAATCTTTAAAAAAAAAGAAGCAGAAAACTTGTTTTCCCCTGAGCCCTCGCCCTGCTGCTCTTCCCAACTACATACTGTTCTGCCCTTGCTGGCACTGGGGTCCTGAGGAGAGGGAGAAGCTCTCCCCAGCGGGTGACCCCACAGGAGGCTGCATGATGCAAGCTGGCCTCCCTGCCTGGCGCACGCCCCCCCCCCTCAAGTTGTCAGTAGGTGGGGGGTAGGTGACTCGGGGAGGCAGGCTGTCATTGTTCTGGGGGCTGGAGTGACCTTGGTTCATCAGTTTCTGTTTGTCTGGGGCACCTCATTAGCTCTAGCCTCCTTGGAAAGTTAGAATTTTATGGGCTTAACAAGTCATTTGAATGAAAAAGCTTGAAATGTGGGGATAGCCCCAGGATCACGATAATTAATACCCCTTTTCAAACTGGGGCTTGGGAGGGTAAGCTGAACCTTTGAAAAGGAATCTTCTTTTGAGAGTGCTAAGAGTCACAGCAATAAAACCTGGAATGGGAGGAAGGAGCCGGGAGGAACACAGATGAACAGGGGAAGAAGCTGTCGTTTCTTGAGGCACATCGGCTTGGAAGAGGAGGAATAATCTTCATGCAAATAAGGCCCAGAGAGGCGTCCCTGGGACTTCAGTCAGAGGAGCCTCAAATTTAATGATTTTCACATCTGATTCCAGGCGAAATTAGTCATTAGATATTAAAACAAAAGCAGGCAGGCACGATCTCTCCAAAGAGGCGCATTATCTCTCGAATAATTAACATGCTTGCTGAAGAAGGGAATTGTTCCCTGAACTCAAGTTGTCTTTGTTGAACAAGTGCCTCCCTGTTCCCAAGCAAACCAGGGTGGCCACGATCAAGGACAAGGACATTGCCAGGCCAAAGAGAAACACCCTCACTGACGCCATTTCTGTGACAGAGAACAAAGTTCCCAATTAGAAGATATTGTCGGTATTGATGGAGGATAAGGCTCAAATCCAACAACTCCAAACAGCAGTAGCAGCACAGCTGATACCAGCAGGGAGCAAGTTTGGCTGTGGCCCCTGCTTCTTCTGAAGTGCCTAGATCTGAGGCGTCTGTACCCTAACACGAAATGAAGCCCCCCAGTAAAATAGCTGAGAGGTGTTTTCCTGGAGCATCCCCATGGTGCCCCTCGATTATCTTAATTCCAGCAGAGCATCATGATTGATCAGTGTTGTTACCTGCAAACTTACAAATAGACAGGGGCTTTCTAGCTCACTTATTACACAAAGGTGCTGTGACCCCCAGAGGTGACCCAGAGCCGCCTCCCTGCAGCCTGAAGCTGGGGGTCTTCAGAGCCCCCTGTTATGGTGCATTATAGCAGCACAGCAGCACAGCGCACCACACACCATAGCAAATCAGCCTTCACTCAATGGCCATGACTCCAGATGATGGTGCTCAAAGGACTTTTGTTCAGAAAGACAAACGCGCACCGTGTTACTCTGCCAGTGCCCACGTCTTCCTCTTTTATATGCGTGAAACAGCCCACCTTTGTAAACAGGACAGTGGGCATGCCACTGAGTGTCCACACAATACTTAATCATGTGGATTTAACAAAGGAAGATCTTCCAATGCTTAAACACAGATTTTAAGTGTAACTACTCCTAGATATTTATTTGAAATGACATTTCTAAAAGAGATTATCATAAATGCTTGAAACCCTGTAAAAAAAAAAAAAAAGAAATCTCACTCATAAAGGCCAGTACACTTGCAATAAAGTAGGGTGTTGGATGTAAGAATACCGTGGATTTAAACTTGTTTTCTCAGCAACTTTATTCTTGTTCGTACACTTCAAGTGTTTGTTTTATTTGTGTGTGCATTGATTTAATTCAAGAATTGCCTTCCTGAGGTTTTAGTCCTTCTAGAAACCACCCCAGAACAGCTGAGGGCCCCAGCCTTGGTTATTGTCTGGTTTTTCTCTGTTGGGATGTAGGATTGGGGAGCTCAGCCCACAGCAATTCTGAATCTCCAGTCATTGGGTTCCCTCATTCCCATAACTGAGTTCTTTTTATTAAGTCAAAGGATCCCAACGTCCCTATCTTTTACATAGATTTCCTGAAGCTTGGTATCTTTCCCAGAAATGATAAATTTTAAGTTTTGTGTACCTGTCACTCCTGACCCATTGTTCTGTCATTTTGATTTATTGAGCTTGTCTGTTAACATTATTAAAAACTTATCTACCCACTATTATTATTTTATTCTAATTAGTTGGGCCATTTCGAGGTTTCATCTCCTAGGAGATGAGGTTAAGCTTGTGTAATTAGCCCTTCTTTAAGACAGCAGGCTAATCCATCACCTAGGAAGGTTCCCTCGGCCCCCTGCTCACATTTATTCTGTATGACCAGTGGCTGGTTCTTCCTGGACTTGGGACAGCACTTGGTTTATCTGGGTCTCTGTCTCGTCTTTGTCATTTACACGGTGAGAACAAGCACACCATCTACCTAATGTTCTGCTTTGTCACAGTGGCAACAAAGGAGGCCCTCACCTTACCCCTGGCTCAGCTCTGTGACAAAGCTCAGCCTTATCCACCTTACCCACCTGTGCTATTATGTACCTAAAGCTTTTCTTTAAATATCTTTAACTCCACTTATTTTAATCTTGCATCGTCTTAAGCCCTGACAGTCCTATGGCCACACATCAGATGGGTCGGTTACGTTTTAGTTACATTTTCGGTAATTCAGACTTAAAAGGTGCCATAAATGTCGAAATGACAGGGTGGTCGTGGTGCCCCGAAGCCCACCGCAGCCCGCCGCGTGCTGCCCGGCTCCCCCGGTGGAGGAAGTCTGCTCAAGGCCCACAGCCGGGGTTCTGATGCCAGAAATCCCCAGATGCCATGATTGCTTTCAAAGGCTTTGAGAAAACTGATCTCCATTTCCAAAAGGCCCCGTGGTGAGAGGAAACCTTACCCACGCAGGAAACCACACCCTTGAAGAGAAGGACAGACGATAAAGCAAGGTGGAAACGCGTGACCTCGGCCGGCCCCGCTTCCTGGCCCCGTCGCTGCTTAAAGCGAAGCGCAGGCCTCGGCACCGTGGCTGAGTGTCCACTCTCGTCTGAGCCCCAAACGGGCGGGTCTTCTGGGTTGGGGTGTCCATGAGAAAAGTTCAGCTGAGGAAGAGGGAACATGTGCAGCAAAGATGTGGGGGCAAGGTGTTCCCCGGGAGAGAGGGGCCCCTGTGCTGAGACTGCGGGGCGGGGGGCTGGGCGAGTTGAGAAAGAGCTGGTGGGTGGACTGGAGTTGGGGACGAGGGGGCAGAGAAAGTGTGAGGAGAGCCCAGGGGAGCCGGGCAGGGCCGCGGGCCCGGATGCGGCTCTCACCCTTCATGGGGTTTTGAGCAGGAAAGAGATGTGGGCTGGATACTGGACCAAAGTGAAAACCAGGACCCCCTCGGGTTGCTTTGGTAGCCCCCAGAGGAGAGCTTTTGGAAGCTTTTTCCAGGGAGGTAACCATGGAGATGGTGGTGAGAAGGAAGGGTTGTGGGTGTTGGTGTCTGTGTGTGTGTGTGTGTGTAGCTATAGGTATGTAAAACTTCTGTGTGTGTGTATATGTGTATATATATATATATGAGCTCTATAATATATATATGAGATGAGAACACTAGAATTTCTTAGAATCACTTGTCACAGATGTAAGAGATATATATATATGTTGATATAATCAATGCATTCATAATGTACAATTAAGTTGTATTTTCCCTTTTGAAAAAACAAACCCCAACTCCTTTTGGGGGGCAAGGGCGAGAGGAGGGGATGGAAATAACGTGAGAATCAGCATAAAGTATTTCATTGTTTCCGGTGAGCTATGAGGAAAGGCCCTGTATAGTCTCCCCATTTTAGGAGTTGCCCATTTCATAGGAACATTATCAGCATATTATTTCAAAGCCGGGACTTTCACAGTCCAGCTGGCTTACAGGACATGGGTTTGAGCCTGAGCCCCTGGGTGCCTGTACTGAGTTGGCAAAAGTGGCTTGGGGGCCTCAGGGGCAGAAGGCCTGCCTGGGGCTTCCGTGCGGGTGACCGGCCCCTCTGCCCTCTCCCTGCAGTCATCCCGAAGGTCACCAAGCACCTGCTCTCCAACCCTGTGTTCACCTGCATCGTCCTGGCCGCCTGCATGGAGATCGCCGTGGTAGCTGGCTTCGCTGCCTTCTTGGGGAAGTACCTGGAGCAGCAGTTCAACCTCACCACCTCTTCTGCCAACCAGCTGCTCGGTGAGTCTGCCCCGCAGCGCCTCGGGAGGCCAGGGCAGCCCGGTGTGTGTGATCCACCAGAGAGCCCAGACTGAACCCCCAGAAGTTCATGTTGTGGTGCAGCATGAACCCCACAGTATGCTCTTGTGGCGAGATTTGCCTACCCAGGCATTCACTAAAAGTACCTGGTACTAAAGCTCTGCAATATGAAATGTATACAGGAAGCACAATGACAGGCCAGGAAGTCAGTGTTGGTGTGAACTGGAGAACAGGGGGGCAAGATACAGTGAAGGAAGAGGAGACTCAAGATGGATCTCCAAAGACTAGCAGACTTGGGTCAGGCTCGTAGAATGAAACCCACCATCAGCTTGAAAGCTGTGCCCTCTCCTGTTCTCCCATGCCAGACATAGCTAATGGATCGTGCACTGCCCCTCCCCAAGATCAGGCCTTCCCATCCTTCCTAACAGGTGAATGGGTCTGCTTCTAGTAGCTTGGAGTCGGCATGCTAAAGAAAGCCAGCATGACCTCCTGAGAAGCAGCCTTACTTAGGTGGAGAGGCAGCAGTAGCCAGCAGATGGGGGAGCCCCTGGAACTCGGTGTCGCTGGTGGGAGACAGAATGTAACAAACACGTGGGGCTGCGCCCTGGCGGCCCATAGAGCTGAGCACGAGCAGGCAGGCGCTGGGATCCGGCCGCATGTGGGCGCGCACCCGGCAGAGACTGGCGCGCACCCGGCAGCGACGGGCGCGCGCCCGGCAGTCAGCTCGGAGGTGACTCATTTGTATCTGCTCAGGCTCAGCATTCAGAGCCGTCTCCTGCCTCATGCAGAATCGCCCCAAACTGGAAAGCACCCAAGTGACTGTCGGCGGGAGAAGGAGTGAATAAGGTGTATAAATTCTAGAATGTTCATACAGTAGATGATCACACAGCTTGGAAAAGAACCTGGGTAGATGCCTCAATGTGGATTCCAAGATCGCACACTTGAGTGCATATTTATGTCAGTTAAAAGGGGAAATATTAAAGTATTAAGAGCCAGAGGTGGTGACCCAAGGTGGGGACTAACTGGGAGAGGGTCCCCCAGAGCCTTGGTGGGAGGGCTGCTGGAAATGTTTTAGGCTTCTTTCAAGCAGTGGTTACGGAGGTATGCGCAGATGCAAAAATCCGTCAGCTGTTCCCTTAAATGTGTGCACTGCACAGGACACGAAGTATCTAAATTTCTCAAAAAAAATTTGAATCCAACTGAGAAGATATGGTCGGGTCACAGGCCCCTCCCTGGGAGCCGCCAGGCTAGCACCAGCCTTTTATTCCCCTCGTCACTAATTACTCTTTACTGCCCATGGCTTTCTGGGTAGCACTTCCAAACGGTAGTAGCAAAATGCAGCCAGCCTTTGATATCTGTTGGACAGAAATGGGGTGAAATGCACCCCTCTAATTAAAGTTGCAGCTTCTTCCTTATACCAGGGACCTCTGGGATTTCACCCTCCAGCTGCCGAAGAGTTTCTCCCTCACCTCCCGACTACTCTGCTACTGATCACTCTGTTTTGATTACCCTGCACGGGGACTTCGATGTGCATTCGGGCTGCATTCTGTCCAGAACACATCCTGCGTGTTCTATAAACAAGCAAATCAATAGTCTGCGGGGCAGAGGGCAAAACGGCGATCTTGCCCTCTTGCGCCTCTCCCAGTGACATCTGGGTGACAGGGTGCTTGGCGGGGGTGGACCTGCTCCCGCTAGGGTCGTGCAGCCTGCTGGCCCTCGTAGCTGTCCGGTTGGCAGTACCCACGCCCTGTCCCAGTGGACTCTGGGGGCCTGGCTGCAAGAGGGGCTGCAGAGACCGTTCGGGGAACAAAAGGGGGCACCAGGAGCCTACGACCAGGCCTGTGAAAATGCCTGACCAGTGGGGTCTGCACAGTTGCCCCAGGACGTCAGGGCCAGGGGCCACCCACAGGGGCTTCAGCAGCAGGGGCCAAGTTCAGGCAAGAGTGGCACGGCCGGCTGGAGAGCTGACAGCCGGGCCATGCGCACACGGGTGGACGGGACTCAACCTGCATATGTCACCATGGTGAGGATGGAGTTTGGGGGGCATTCTGGTACCCGCCTACACGCTCACACCACCTGCACACGGGGAGGGAGAGCCTGGTGGAGGAAGGCTCTCAGAAAAGGGGCCAAAAGCTTGTTGCCATGGCTACCGCCACCACCAGGTGACACTCCCTCTGTCTTGCTGGGAAACGAACCAAAGCCCAGAGCTGCACTCTCGCGCGGGCCCTCTCCCGAACGCTGCTTCACACAGACCCACATGCTCGCCGAAATAATTCATGCGTCCCGAAAATAATTCTGCCCGCCGCTCTGCGCCAGGCCCCGTGCTGGACGGTGGGATGAAGTGGCCCCTGTCTTCTGGGAAGCTGGACCTTAGTAGAGGGAGAGAGCAAGACACAGGAGAACCAAACATAAATGAGATGGCATCAGATTATGGGGCGAGCCTGGAAAGAATAAAACAACAAGAAATGCTAGGGAGTCAGGCTGACCTCTGGACAGGGCCTCTCTGAAGGGGGTGCAGCAGTCAACGAAGGCCATAGGTGACATCAGAGACTGGGGACCTAAATGGTTTGCCCAGTTCTGGGGAGAGTCCAGCAGGAGGAGTGGGCATCTGGGTGGGCAGTGTGACCTGGGCCAGCACGGAGAGGCGCGCGGCGGCCGTCAGGGCCATTTCTGTACCACGGGCAGAGCCAGCAGAGAACAAGCCCTGCTATCCCAAGAGCACCAGATAACACAGGGATGTTATGTTCCTTTAACATGTGACTCGTGCTGTTTTCTTGCAGAGCTCAGGCTTCCTGATTATTCCTTCCCCTAATATTAAAATTAATTTGCATCCCCTTAGCACATGCCAGCTGGAGGATGTAGTCGATTGACCTCGAGGTCTGCTGATTGGCAGGGAGGAGGCAGCCTGGGCTGGAGAAATTGGCTGTCTAGGCAGTGGGTACCAGCTGAGTGTCAGAGGAAGTGGGTCAGAACAGAGCAGAACCAGACAGGAGACTGGAGCCTGATAAATCCTTTGGTCCTCCTAAAATCCCCCGAGTCTCCAAGACTCAGGAGTAACAGGTTTCTGGTCCTGCTGCCTTGCAGAGAGCTGTGTTTCCGAGAGAGGGGAAATGGCGGGCTAAGAGCTGCCCAGAGCGAGGAAGCAGATTGATGAGATTGAGCCTCCCCCTGAGAGGTCAGGGCTGGTTAAAGCTCTGTCTCCACGGGCTGCTGGTTCTCGCACCTTCCATTAAACAGCCTCCAGACCCCCCAGGAAGCCTTCCGCCCTCCTAGAAGAGAGGGTGGAAAGGCCGCAGGTGATCTGGGGTCACACCTCCCCCCACACCTCCACAGTGCACAGAAAGCACATACCCCCCACTTTGTGATACTTACCCACTTGCCCAAAACGTGCATGTTTTAGGAAGCCCCCAAATTGCCCCTCTCTCGGCTGCCCCAGTCAGCAGTGTGTGTCCCGTGAGGGCACCCCCTTACCTGGACAGGTACATGCACATGGACCCTAAAATAACGAGTTTTATGTGTTTGTCTTCAACCTGTTTTTCTGTGAGCTCCTTGAGGGCAGAAATGAGGCAACTGCGAGGCCCGTTGGGGGGAGCCCCGCTGGGCACAGGCTGGGCGGCCTGTCGGCCCTGGGCCCGCGCTCCCCGCTCACCCCCGTGCCTCTGCCTGCAGGGATGACGGCGATCCCATGCGCCTGCCTGGGCATCTTCCTGGGCGGCCTCCTGGTAAAGAAGCTCAGCCTGTCTGCCCTCGGGGCCATCCGCATGGCCATGCTGGTCAACCTGGTGTCCACAGCTTGCTACGTCTCCTTCCTCTTCCTGGGCTGTGACACGGGCCCCGTGGCCGGGGTCACCGTGCCCTATGGCAACACGTGAGTAACGGGGGGGGGGGGAGGCCTGCTGCCCCTCCCCCAGCACCGCCAGCAGCCGGGGTCGGGACCCGCCTGACCCCCTGGGCAGAGCGGGCAGATCCCGCCCAGTGGCTCTGTCCCCGGCGAGCGGAAAGCTAGGGGGACAGAGAGACGTTCAGTCCCCAAAGACTCTCACTATTATTGTTGGCATTTGACGTGAAGATTGACGTGAAGATAGAAAATCAAGTTACCTTTTATTTTAAAATTCAGCTTAAAATACGAGACTTCAGTGTCCCTTAAATTTGCTGTCAGAAACTGTCGTTAGACTCGTAGCAATTAAAGAGTCTGGTATTGGTCAGAATGTGAGGGGGCAAAGAGAAGGGAAGAGAATTAGGTTCTTTTGGAACCACTTTTCTGATTCCTCCACTGTTACCCCAAGACTGTGGTCTCAATCAGAATTGCCTTTCAAGGGGGCTATGGGGGAGACATACAGATCCAGTGTCAACAGCTACCCCCTTCTCCATGGGACGCTGAGATTTCCTTGTGAATTCAGCCTGGAACCTCAAGACCGCAGCATGGCTGCCTGCGGGAGGCCAGTTCCTCTCTATACCTGCTCCCTCCTCCAGGCAGGCCACCAGGCCTGTCCTGCAGTTAAAGCCAGAAAATGCAGTAGAGCTAGGACTTGTCTTCCCCCCTGCAAGTTCTCCTCTACGCCAACACAATGGCCTTCTCCAGTTCCCTGCCCCATCCTGGCTCCTACCTCCTACCTATTATGCCTGAGGCTTTGGGCACAATCTGGAATGAAGACCCCAGCCCTTCCTGAGCCAACTCTCAAGTAGGAAACTTGGAGTGGTTCCAGGGCACGGGGTCTTCCTAGGATGGAGTTTTCTTCAGTAAGAGAAGAAAAGGACTCGGGGCCTGCAGTCACTGCCAGCTCTGCTGAAGCTGGCAAGTTCCTACCCCGCCTCTCCCCCATAAGCATTATGTACATTCAGGCCAATGACATCATGTGGCTGTGCCTCAGTTTCCTTCCCTATAAGCCCCAGGGAGCCATACTGAGAATTAAAAGTAGTGCCACAGCACGAATAGAGCTGACCAGCATATCGCCAGCGGCCTCATCATCATCGGGATGAACTGCTGTGAACCAGGAAGCTTAGCGGGAAATAACAGGGCGGAAGAGACACTTCGTCTCTCCCTGCATAGCAGACACCCGCTCCACCCTTCGCCCCTCTGCACTTCGCTGGCTTTTCATGACAGCGCCTGTCTTGGTGCAAAAGACCCTGGTGTGATGTTTCTCAGAGATTCAGATCAAATGGGCAATAATTATTGAAGCCAGTCCCCTTGTGGAGAGCGCTGGGCCTCTCGCAGCGTCCATCTGCTGGGGAGGAATCCCGCAGACCGGCACCCCGCGGTGGGTCCAGCGGAGGAGGAAGGAGCGAAGGCCGCAGCCATCTGGAGAGGCTCCCTGGCGGCGCGGGCCCCAGGCGGGTCCGGCTGCTGGGCAGGGATAGTTGGGACAGAGGAGGAGAAGAAAGGGGGTGCCAGGTGGCCCATCACCCCAGCAGAGTCCATCCGTGGGGGGCCCTTCGGAAGTTGCCTTTCTCTGATGTTTCTGCCTTTCTTTTTTTTCCAGCTCAGCACCTGGCTTGGCCCTGGACCCCTACTCGCCCTGCAATAAAAACTGTGAATGCCAAACCGACTCCTTCACGCCCGTGTGTGGGGCAGACGGCATCACCTACCTGTCCGCCTGCTTTGCTGGCTGCAACAGCACGGTACGTTTCGGGGACCCTCGCGGGACGGGTGGGATGGGCACACAGGCTGCCGCCAGCGTAGCTTAAACCCAGAGTCACGGGCGGGAACGGGGCAAATGCAGCAGCTCGAAGTGAGCTGGACGCAGAGGCAGAGAGGACGGCTGTGGTCAGGCACTCCCAGTGGAATAGGAACCCACAGCACTGAGCTCCCTGCCAACAGGAGCATGTAAAGACCCAAGAATCCTGCATCAGGGCAGGCCTCTTGCAGACCTGAGGCTGTCAGATGGTGACACGCATCGCCCTCCCTCGGCTCCCGTTGCCCCTCCCTCCCCAACGAGCTGCCGCCCCCCCTTTTCCCATTCTCCCACTATAACTTTTGTTGGCTCGTTGCTCTGTAGCCTGAACTGTACACTTGGCTGCCAGCCTGCAGCTTTCTGTGTATTCAGCAGGAAAAGCTGATGCTGAGAGACTGGTCACCACGTCACGCTGACCCCACTCTCTGGTGTCTGTCACGCCTGCCCTCCGTACCCACACCACCACCGCCCCGCTGCAGGGCTCCCTCATCTGTGCTTGGGCACAGTTAGCAGTCACCTAACTGCCCTCACAGCTCAGAATTGCTCCTTCTGGGCCGTCGCCTGCCATGCCATGAGAATGATTTCTGTAACACCATTTCAAGGTGGCTGTAAACTAAGTCTGTATGTCTGTCCCCTGCCAGTTTCCTGCTTACTTCCTTTCTGTCTGTGGTACTCAGTTTTACCCACACACCACCTGTCTTTTCATATTTTTCCCACCTGCTAGAAAACTCCTACTCACCCATCAATACCCTACTCAAATTTCCCCTCCTTTGTCACTGGGGTCCTCACCTCTGCAGTCTTGCTGTATCTCTTGGAAGATCTTGTCTCGTGGCACTGCTGGGGTTGCTAGAAGTGTCTGTCATCTGCTCTGATTGTCCTAAGCCAGGGCTAGCTTCCAGAAGCACCTTTCAAATGTCTGGGGACATAGGTGAAAAGGCAGGTGAGAAGAAAGCTGAGTGACTGCTTTCAAGGAACTTAGAGCTGGGAGCATTTGTTTCCTCCATTTCCCACACCCTGTGTCTTTGGGGAGCAGCAATTTTCCTGAAAGAAGAAAAATTGATCATTTATTTTCATTTCCAAAGATTTCATTTTTCCTTGCTTTTAACATTTACATTACTGACTGGTTATTAACATTTTTCTATAGAGAAATAAATCACGATGGGAGGGGGGCATGGAAAGGAATGGATTTTTTAAATTAGATGATAAAGCAATTTCTTTATGTGACTAGAAATGAATTTTTAAAAAGAATTGGGGCCTTGAGAATGGTTAAAATAAAAATGCCAACTATTCTTTTTCATTAACACTTTAATGTCCAGAAAGTTCTATTATAAATCAGTTTTGGTTATTGTCCTGTTACAAGAATTAAATAAACTCAATACGAGCTCGTATCTGGAGACAAGCAGGTCCCCATTCTAGAGCCCTCTCTGGCCGGTGGCTTTTCCTGGGACCTGGCATGTCGGGAGTCTGCCCGGACGAGGCGTCCCCAGCCCGTGGCGGTTCACGGCTGCTGGAGCAGCAAGCTGTGGAATGCAGCTAAGAGGGGTGCCCCGCTGCTCCCGCCTGACCTGGCGTTGCTTCCCCAAACACCTGCCCCCACGCCCCTGGAGGCCGCACCTTTCGGCCCCGAGTCGGGAGTCTCAGGCCACCATTCAAAAAGGAGCAAAAGGCAGTTCGTCTTTTTTATTATATTATTATTAATTTACTTTACATTGTTGACTTTCTTTTCTCAAGTGTAGTCCCCCTCAGGGTTCCGCCACTAGTTCACCGGTGCAATGTAACCGTCGTCTCTTGTGCTCTTCCCGCCCTCCCCGTCCCCTTCCTGCAGTACGTCTCTGATTTTTAGTTGCTCATTTTTGTGTTGTTGTATTGTTTGTTTCCTTTATTTAATCTTATGATTTTTTTTCTTCTTGTTCCACGCAATGGAATACTATTCAGCAATCAAAAAGATAAACTCATGCCATTTGCAGTAACATGGCTGCAGCTAGAAGGGATTATGCTCAGTGAAATAAGCCAGAAGGAAAACAAAAAATATCGGGTGTTTTCACTTATAGGAGGAATATAGGGGAACCAAATAAGTTCCAGTCTTTTAAATCTGTGCGTGATGTTCTGAGAACATGCCAAACGGGGGATTATACTCCTGGTTTGTTCGCTCTCTTCCCCGCCCCCTCTGTCCTCCGGGTCGCGTCTCCCAAGCCCCCTCCCAGCAGCTAAAGGCGCCTCATGCTCTGCCTCTCTCCCCTCTTCCCTTGACGCCTCCATCACCATGGAGTGCTGCGCCTTCCGGGGTGCTCCTTCCTCCTGCCCCTCGGTCGCCCGTGTGCCTCACCAGTCCTGCCAGCCTCCTTGGGAAGGACACGAGGTCTCTGCTCCCTCGGGGCAGACCTGTCCATTGACCAGGTCCTCTCCGGCAAACTCAGAGGCACTGGCCTTGGGGTGGGGTCTACCCCGTGCCAGACCCCGTCTTGGTCTGACTCTGCGACTTCCCCGTTTAGGACGCCCGCCTTTCTCAGCCTGAAAGGGCCTCTGTGCATCTGCTGCGGCACCTGGTCTGCCCGCATGGCCTGCTGCCGCCTGCCTCTCCTCTCGCCTCCCACCTCTTGAAGAAACACCAGCTTCCCACCCACACCCAGCTCCGCCTTGCCCCTGGGACTTTGCACAAGCTGCCCCTTTGGTCAGGGACAGTCTTCTGCCTGAACCCTCCTTGTGCCAAGGCCGCCGCCTCTGCTCTGAGCAGCCTCCTCCCCCAGAGGCTCCTGCCAAGTCCGCACCTACTTGCTCCCGACAAGGCCCTTCCCACCCCCGTGGCTCTTCACCCCACATCTCCCTCCCTGGGCACAGCCTCCAGCTGTGGGGCCCGGGTGACGTCACAGAGCCCCGGGGAGCCCTGGACCAAACACGTCTCTCTCTTGGCCAGCAGCTGGCAGGCGGGCAGGTTGCAGGGGCAGACTTCAATGCCAAAGAAAGACTCGGCCTTTGTTCGTCTCTTGCTGCTCATAGCTTCCCAGCAAGATCTGTGAAAATTTCCCGTAACTGGAGTAGGTGTGAATCACCGATCAGACAGTTCTGACGATGGGAAAATCTGGTTCGCGTTAGCCGTTTCCATATTAGCTCTTCCTTCCTGCCCTGGCCTGGGTTTTGTTTTTGTTGTTTTGTAACTCCTTGGGTAATGACCATGGAAGTTTCCAGGTTTGCATTTTAATATACAATTTCTAATTCTCCTCATTACCTGTAACCAGAGGGGTGACAAAGAACGATTGCGACTTAATTCCGCAAGCTTCCTTTGGCGTGACTATATTGTCCAGATTGCTCCTGTACCTTTCACTCTCCAGAGTAATTATTCTGACAGAAGCGTGTTGGTGCGCCGCTGACTGACTGCTGGAAGCTGTAGCCTTTTGATGTTCTGAATAATTGACTAAAAAACAAGCTTCTATCCGCCACCAGGCGCACACATCACCAACCACTGGCCAGTCCAGCAGGGCCATCGTCGGGGCTGAGATAGCGGCCCGTCCGTCCTGTCCGGACGCGGTGCCCCAGGGCACCTGTTAGACTGGCACGTGGGGTGGTTCCTTGGAGGGTGGGGCCGACAGACACGAGCAGGGAACGGGGCTCTCAGAGTCTCAGACCTGGCGACACGCAGGCCCTGCCTGTGAGCTTTTAAAATACAAGTCCTGAGCCCCATTCTCAGGTCCCCTGGCCGCCTTGTCCTGGAGTGGGACCGGGCTTCAGCCGCTGTGACGCCCCCACGTGGCCCTGGGGGGTGACCAGCTTGCAGCAAAGGCAGGCCCCGCCTCAGTGCTGTCCTCCTGGGCAGCTGTGTCCTGCAGACCCTTGGGCCAGGGCAGCGCCCCAGCTCTAGCCAGCCAAGGCCGAGAGCAGCCACCCCCACTCACCCCGGGGAGGGGCAGAGTCCCCTCCCCATTGAGAACCACGCCTCCCGTAGTCGGGGTGAGCCCGTAAAACCTCCTCTTTCTAGAAGCAGGTCAACACATGATCTGACACTGACCACCCCACTCGGTCTCCTTTCCCACCTCGTGTTCATGCCCTCGCCCGCAGAGAAGGCAAGCGGAAGCGGGCGTGCACCTGGCTGCTGCCGGACGGAACCCGCCGTGGCAGGCGGCAGCTCAGCACAGAGCTGGGTCCTCGCCTCGCCCGAGGGTGCGCCAGGGAGCGCGGGGCCCTGCGCGGGGCAGCGAGTAGCGGAGCCGAGAAGCCGCCGGCCCTTCAGTCTCCCCCTGGCCACGGCCCCACCACTGGCCCCCCGCACCCAGGTCCACTGTGCTCATCTCTCTGTGTGTGGCCCGCAGGCCGGGGGCGGCAGGCCCCTCTCCAGCCAGGACTGACTTAGAGTCTGTACCCAAGCTGGTGACGGCTGGTCAGCGGGTTGGGTGCACACTCGGAAACCGAGCCCTCCTGGGGCGCTGCCGCCAGCCCGGGGCTCGGCTCTAGAACAGAGAGAGGGCGAGCTGGCCCCGAACGAGTGTGGCAGTAGAGGCCTATACGTGGGAACGCCCGAGGGCAGCCCTGGGCACTTGGATCATGTCAAATGAGAAGGGCACGTCCGAAAACAGTATATGGGCGAGGCCCCTCCCCGAAGGGAGAGTCCAGACGAATGGCGGCCGCGCGTGGCCTGTGGCTGAGAGCTCTCTCCTGACTGCTCACAGCAGGGGCTGAAAAAGTAACTGTTACGTGTTTAGATTTTTTCTGTGTATTTTTCCAATCTGGAAAAACTTTTTATTTAAAAAAAGATGTGGCACCAAAGGCCAGGTGGTTCTGTGCTAAGAGAAGGAAGCAGAGAGGTGGGCAGGTCGGCAGTGGACATCAGCGGGGCTGCCTGGGGTGGCCGGGGAGGAGGCCATGAGCACTGGCTTCCCTGGGGAGTGGGGGCCGGCCGGGCCTTTGAGGGATGAGTGGGGATTCGGGGGGCTAGGCAGGAAGGCCGTCCAGCGGGCTGAGTGTAAGCAGACGGCCTGGCCTTGGGCCTCATCCTTCGGGGAGGGACGAGCGTGGAGAAGGGCGAGAGGAAGCCGCAGTGGGCCGGGGCCTGGTGTTCGTTCTGAGTTGCAGCCCTGTCCTTCCCCGTCCTGCTCTGCCCACCTCTTCCCACCTGACAAGGAGTGAGCTTCACCGCTCCCCAAAGAGCCGCCCTTTCCTCCTCTTCGGCAGGAGGTAATTAAGGCTCTGGCAGGATGCCCCCAGTCCTGCCTCACAGGTGACGCAGGTGCGCGGTGGACTTGCTTTCATCTCAGAAGCTTCCTCCGTGGCCATTATCCTCCAGCCGTGACCCTGCGAGTGAGTCCGCTCCTTCCTGCGGTGTTTCAGCCTCCCCTGCCTGTAGGTCCCCGGCTATGCGCTTTGTGTGCAGCGCCGAGGTCCTTCCTTGGAAATAGCAGCTTGGGTTGGCCAATGAGGTGAAGGGCTTCTAAGCTACAAAAGGACAGTAATAAATGCAGGAGAGTGTCGGAGAAACTTCTCTGAATCATGAAAGAATCCATAAATGTCTAGGACACACAGGAGCACATTGCTCAAAGGACAGCGTCTCTGTCTATTGTGGCAGTCGCCAGTCCCCGGCCCGCTCTTGGCTGTTAGGAAGCCAACCGAAAGGGTGCGAGATGGCACAGGCATGGGCCGGGCCGCAGAGCGCCGCGTGTGCCAGCACTCTCTTTGCAAAGTCCCTCCCTGGACGACAGCACCAGGGCCTGACACTGAGTAGAACTGTCGGTTCTTCCTGACGACTGAGTATGTTAGAGAACAGAAGCATAGAAGGTTGGGAGTCACTCTCGACCATTCAAGTTCAACAGCAGACTTTTTTTTTTTTTTTAGGATTGATTTATTTATGCATACAAGAGCTGGTGTGTAGGCCAGAGGTATGGGGGTTGGGAGGATTCACCAGAGACAGAGTGGGGAGCAGAACAGGCAGATCCACTGAAATCCACTGCTGAGGGGAGCAGCCGGCGAGGCAGGAGAGGTCTGCTGCGCCCTGTGGGTCAGCTCCCTGGCCGAGGATCGAACTTGTACTGAGGTGGCTCTGGATAGCTTAGTAGTGCTGAGACTTAACCCCTGCGCCCCCAGGGAGGCTGACAGCACACTAAACACCAATATCATCACCCCCTTAGAAAGTCTTCTCTCAACCTAGGAATTAGTTGTTTGTACCACTAATCAGAATTGAGCCATTGGTGTGGAGCCTGGTGGGGGCAGGGGGGCCCAAACAAAACAGCTTTATCCGCCAGTATTTTTGATACATGACAAGTATTTTGTTCTTGTAAGACGAGCTGTCAAAACAGCACGCCTGTGATTTCCTTCATCAGTAGCAAAGACATCCAAGATCCCAGAGAGTAATTTTTCTATTTTTATGGTCTCCGGCTTTATTGTAATTATTTATCCCCATCATTGGAACGTTTCTTGATTTAAATTAATGACTGAATGAGGCACAGGAGGACAATTTGCAGGGAATCTGCTATTTGTCTTTCATTCTTTATTTTTTCAGACTCTCGAGTTTTACATTTTTTGAATCAATGGTGTGTTTGTAGGGTTCGAACATCAGGAAATGCAAAAGGGAGGGAGAGGCGCGTGTTCTCGGGGAAGGACCTTTCGGCTAGGAGCAGAGCTGGGGCTCAGCACCGCGGCCACCGCGCGCCCGCACTGTCGGGTCTGACGCCTGCTGCGGGTCGGAAGCGGTCGGCAGCGGTGCTAGGATGGGAGGCGGTGAGTGAGTAAGAAGAGCGCAAGCCAGGCGGTGGAGTCGGGGTGCTGACAGCAGCTCCCAGTCCTGGGCAGGGAGAGCCGCGGGGGGCCAGTCACAGCGAGGGCGGCGTCCTGGCTCCGAACCAGAGCGGAGGAAGACGCGCAGGCGCGCTCCGTGCCCACGTGTGCGTTCTGCGCTCTGCGGGGTCCTAGGACCGTGCCCGACAGGCCCAGCGCATGGTCCTCAGCCCAGGGGCCCAGGCTCCCCAGGACATGAAGGGTGGCCGCGGGGGGTGGGACGTGCCCTCCTGCAGGGCAGTGCTAGGCCCACAGATGGGGGCTTGGGCAGTGGGCAGGCCGGGAGGGAGACCTCGGAGCCGCCGCTGGAAGAGGAGCTGGGAAGTAAAGAAAGGGCCGGCGGGGCGGGGCCTCGCACCCCCCAGAGGGTCCCCAGCGGGCCTGGGGCCACACTCAGGCGTCACACAGGGCTTGCTCTGCGGGGCCTGCATGGAGACAGTGTCCAGCCCCAGAGTGCAGCCCCCATGGATGACAGCCCTTGTGTGGGCACAGTCATCCGGGGCATTGTTTGAGGGGGAACATAGAGGCTTTTGGACACCCCGAAAAGTGCCCCAGGCAACACTGGAATAAGAAAAACCCGGCTGTGCATTCTTTGGGGAAAGAGCAGCAGCGGGAGGAGGAAGAGGCGAGGCCCAGGCG